>WBMW01003581.1:999619-1060937 GCA_013396635.1 Penelope pileata | reverse complement strand
TTTGGGGCAGTGAAAAAAAAATTTTCTTTCCTAATTTTTTTTTTTTTTTTTTTTTAAACTCTGAAAATTATTTAAAGCATCTAAGAGTTCTTTCCTGGCAACAAACAGACAAACACTTCTTTTCCCCCCTCCCTCCCAAAAGTGAATGTTTGAAATGCAATCGAATTTTAGCTCCAAAATTTTAATAATCTATTTATACCAATTTCTTGTCTAGCCCTGTTGGAAAGTATATAATACAAAAAGAGAAAAAAATAGAAAAAGAGGGGGAAAAAAAAAAAAAAAAAAGCTAATTCATGAAAGACGTTTTCATTTTTTCCTTGAGAAAATGCAATGCTTTTAAAGTGAGTAGGGCAGCTTGTTTTTCGTTTGTTGAAAATTTAACTCGGATTTCCCTCCCCGGAGATTTTAGCCGTAAGTAGAAGTTTTTCTTTGAACTGCTTTAAACTAAGGCCCTCTTTCTTGTCACGCACAGACAGGGAAATACTGCAAGGTGCTGGATTAGCTTGTTCGCTTTTCATTGTTTTCTTTTGTAGCAGCAATCCGTTTAGCTATGGTATGCTGAGTTTATCTGATTAGCACTTAATGAGTAAAGGGAAGCGGGGAAATGTTGCCTGAGTTACTTAAGCCTGATAAAGGTTTCAGTACCTTCCCCCTCTTTCTAAATACCTGAACTTTCCTGACCCCGCCTTGCTCGTGCCCTCCCTCCCGGCTGGTTCCTGCCATGAGCTGAGCTCCGCTGGGTGCACACCGATGGCAGCCCGTGTCCCGCCCAGCGGGGCTGGATGGCTCTGCCAACAGCTGCTGTGCAGTGCTGATGGCCATGAGCTGCCTGGGAACGCCCACAGACCCAAAGTGCCATCACCTGCAGCATCACTGCTTCCAAGTTAAAGCCATTAGGTGTGACTGTAAGCAACAAAACAGTTGATTTCGTTATGTTCGCAGTGTCATTTCAATGAGAGTTCGTTGGAGCTTGAATAATTACATTATATAAAGAAATTAAAGGAAGCTGAGGTTTAGTAATCCTTAAACCCTGTGTGTGCCATACAGACTGTGGTCCTGTTACCATTAACTTCACAAGCTTCTTGCACAACTCCTGTGTTTCGCTCTGTGCTTCAACTTAATTTTCCTCTCTTAGCATTATTCTTTGCTTCCATTCAATATTACCTTGAAAAATTTTGAAGACAAAACTAAAAATCTTTTTAAAAAATTGAAAAATCATCTGTATTAGTTTGTGCTGTTGAAGTGTACCTTAGGTGATTCCATTAGTTTGATTCAGAGATGGAAAGTTGTCTCAATAACCACGAGAATAGGTCCAAGGGAGGTAAGGCTGATGCACCTGGGAGAGCTGCCTCACAAACAGCAGTTCCTGTGGCTGTTGAAGTAATAAGGACAAAGCAATAAAAATTGCAATGAAATGTCAGACAAATGTCACTTAGAAAGTCAGTCTATGTAGGAAGAGACCTCTGAAAGCCTTTTCAGTTTTACCTGCTTAACAAGAAAAATCTTAATAGAAATATCCATACGTTTCTTTTATCTGTGGTCACAGAACCCAATTTCCGAGATTTTTAAAAAGAATTCTTAGCAATAGGCAGCTCCTAATAGCAGTTGTGATTTTGTAAGAGCAAAATGCATGTTTTTAAAATAATTTTAAAGGTGCTGAAAGAATGCTAGGGGTGCAGGAATGCATGAGGATGTTTGAGAAGGGTGGAAGATAACTGCTATTTCCGTGGCTCGCGTGGCTCCTTACCGAGCGTGCCTCGGGATTTGCAGAGCACAGTGTGGCCAGCTGAGCTGCTGGCAGTGCTGGAGCTCCTCTGGGAGTGCCGCACTGTGATCTGAATGGTACAAACCTTGGAGGAAAAAAAAAATCCCTGCTTTTTCACTTCATTGACAGTGTCATTGAAACTTCTTGTTTCCATTACTGTTTTGTTTTGTATTGTTTTGTTGTCTGCCCCTAAATCTGTGCAGCTCATGCCAAACTTCTTTCCAGCTGTTAAGATGGAATATAAACAGTGTTCAATCTGTGAATTAGGTATAGAAATATTTTGTAATTTGATTTGAAAGTTTATTTAAATCACAAAAAGTATGTGTGTGTGTTTTTCTTTTCCCCTCTCAGGTTTGCAATTATGTGTGGCTATATGTCTCAGTTTGACAGTGTACAAAACAAAATCAGGAATGGTTATCTCTTTAAGGTATGTCTTTGTAGGCTTTTGTTTTGTTTCGTTTTTAAGCTATCCCTTCAAATTATTTCCCTGCACAGTGTCAAAGACAGATTTTTCAAATGCAGTAATTCAGCCTCACAAGTTTATTTTGGTGCCGATGTTAAGGCGAAGTTGTTTTTGTGTATGCAAATAGATGGTATGCTTTCAAAAAATAAAAATTAAGGTAGGATTCTAGAGGCAGCATCAAGATTTCTGTTTTATTTTGTAGCCAAAAGGGAGAGGAAAAAGGAGTAACAATTCTATTTAGAAAATAAGAACGTGTGAAATGTTAAGTGATGAACTAACACACTCCTGCAATCTTGCTTCATGCCACATTTGATAGGTTATGTTTGTTTAAACACTGTCCTTTCAAGAATAACTGTGTATTCTAGAGTTAGCAGTTTTTGTTACATGTGCTCCCTCTGCCTCCTCCTCAGCATTGCTCTGGCTCTTTGCACCCACTGCCCTCTAAGCCAGTGCTCCCCCTTTCTGGGTACCCGTAGAAGCAGCAGACGTGTCCCCCTTCCCAGAGAACACCCGGGACAGGTCCCTGTCACATCCCACATGTGGCAGGGCTTGGAGTGTCACAGGGCTTTGGTGTGAACGAGCACTGAATACATCCGAGCTGTGCCAAGTGAGCTAAGCCCTGAGCACTATAGCAAGCTGGACAAGAATGGGAAAACAACAACAGAGAAGTGCTGCCATTAATGGATGGAGCTTAAAAAGAGCCCACAGTATTAGTAGCCTTTTCAGTGAGGTTTTCCTTTTCAGGAGTAATTTCTGAAATCTGTATGTATCTATATGAATCATTTGGAAATGTTAGGGCTTTGGGGACAATGATAGCAGAGGAACATAGCTCCTGCCTGATTAGTCTGTGGGCAAAATAATAGAGAAGTAGGCTATCACATCTGTATAATTCAGATATTTTAGTGACTGGTTTAGTTAGAGGGGAAAAAAAGTGAAGCTGTAGAGAGATTTATTTTGAGAGGCAACTGGTACTTAGCGGTGAAGTAACATTTTTTATTTTTTTTTAATTCAAGTTGAGCAATTAGAGCTTTCTTCAGTGAATCAAGGAGAGAAATAGAGATATTTATAACCTATAATGACAGTGGTTTTGGAGGAATCACCATGTTAGATACTTTCTAGCTTTCATTATTTTGCTGCAACACAACCATTTTATTTCTGAATCTTACATTATAATAATAATTTGTGGTGTCATGTGCCATTTCATTGGACAGTCATGTTCCAGGGTTATAGAGACTTCACTGATGGGTGCTGGCATGTCAGAGCTATCAAAGAGAGCGGTTGCTTTCTCACTGATTTGATGTGTGACAATTTAATACTAACTATAAATAAAAAGAACATAATTGAAGTTGTTGCCTTTCTAAGGCAAAAATTCTTGGGCTCTTTTGTTGAGATTTTGAGCTGCTTATTCGTGGTCTTGTCGTGCTGAGTGCAAAGCTGCTAAATAATGTCAGTTGCGGTTTTCCTTCATAGGAAAGGGGTTTGATAGTTAAAATATTTTGGGGATGTTACAAAATAATTGCATCATAAAAGAATTTCTGAATTTGTATATGATTTGCAGCAAACTTCTTCAAATGTGAACGTCTGAAGTGACACTGATTATTTTCTATTTGATAGGAGCACCTAGACAAAGCAATTGAACTTAAGCCTCAAGATCCTCTTTTATATTACCTAAATGGAAGATGGTGCTATTCAGTAAGTTATTTTTTGTATCTAACATTTAGTATACTGACAAATCAAAACACATTTAAACTGGAGTAATGGGACTCAAAACAAAGTAGGTGTTTATTGAAGTAGATATTTTAAGCTAAAGAAAGCAGGACTTGTACATTTCCTGGATTAACTTCCACATACGTGATGCTACTGGGCTGTCATACTGGTTTGGTAAATTCCAGGAGAATGTCACAACAAAGATCCAGATATAGAATCTGTAACCAAAAAGTTTTGTTAGAAATACGGTTTTTGTTATGCCAACACAAGAGGAGCTTTTAACAATTATGTTAACGGTATAACTTTAAGTACTCATTTGAAAAAATTAATTGACCAGTTTATCAGTCTAGCTGTTGATTTTTTTTTATTTTTTATTTTTTTAGCAAAATAGATGCTTGTGCTTGTAATATGAGTGTTGCTTTGTTCTTAAGCCTACATCTTTGATGGCTCATCTTCTATGCTGTGAGGAGTCTTATGTCAGAAGAAAATATTCTTGCAAAGTGTAGGCTGTGAAAGATCATTGGGAGGCTTCTCAGAGTAGTAGTGGCTGAGGCAGAGTAAATTCCAGCTCTGCCTATTTCCTCTAGCTACTTCCAGTGCTAGTCACTGTGAAGTGCCTGCAAACTGGAAGGAGGGAGTTGCTGTGGTATTTAAGAACATTGCAGCCTCTGACTTTGTCTTATCTACAGCAAGACTTAATGCAAGGTAATCTTTCAACAGTTCTTTCAGATCATATATATAACTTTCAAAAAACTTTCAGCAACTACATTTTTTCCTTGGTTGTTCCAAATGAAGAATGACACCAACTTTCTAAAAAAGCTTTTCATTTTGCTTTTCATTATAGTCTATTCTTGAATGTCAGCATTAATGATGCAAAAGTGAGTTACTGAAGATTGCCCTGTAGCATGCTTTCTGGCCTGCCTTTGAAGAGTATCTCTCACCAGTGATTCCTTAAGCACTTTTATACCATACTATGTCCAAAAACTGACTACAGCTTCCATTTATGTCAAACACTCCCAGATGTTTCTCATGGCTTACTTCTCACTTGAGCTATTGCTTTTGGAAGCTTTACATGTACTCTAAATGTACCTCATTTTGTTTATATTGTGCTATTTTTTAATCATTTCACGTTAGTGGCAATTACCACTTACTGGCTGATACATGTTGTTTATTGCACTGTAACATTCAAATTCATGTCCCACACTTGCAGCATCTATGCGGTACTTCCTCCACGAACGATAAAGCCACAGATTAGCTTTTGCCTTATGGTGCAACCTGGCCTGCATTTTATTAAGTGGGACTATCCACCTGAACAGATGTAGCCAGTGAAATACGTAGGATTTTTTTTTTTCCCTCTTTTTTAGTTCTTCTGTGGCTTTCTTGCTGGCCACGACAAAATGCTAACCTGATGGACTAAGGATAGATTTGCATAGTACAAATAAATGCGAGTATAGGACTGAACGACATTTTGTTTTAACTGAAACTTTGTGATATTCCAACATTGCCACCGTTGCTTCACCCACACTTTCATGTCAGACACCATTTGGTCAGAGTGCCCCTCTGCTGCCATCTGTTGCACAACAACAAAATGTAACAGGATGTTGCTGGGTGGGAAGGTTCAACCCCTCCTCCCATACCACCAACATCCACCTCTGATGTTGTGGACCAACATTATAAAATGTGAGGCACTACTTTCAGAGCAGCCTTCGTAGTTTCAGCAGACTGAGTAAGTTTCTGTGCTGGTGCACTAATATAGACATTTCCCATTCACTCCCCAATTAATGTTGGCAGATCTGGTTACTGTCTTCTAGCACTGCTTTTTGGGCTGACAGTGGGGAAAAAAAAAAAAAACAACCACAAAACAAAAGCAACAATAAACAAACAAGATATATCATTGAAAATTGCAAGATGGGAAGCGTTTAGTGTTGCTACTCTGTGTTCCAGTTTATTTTCACAAGCGAAAATCAGTTGAACAGACTTGAAGTAAAAGCGTAGAGGAGACAAACAGAAGATCTGTTGAAGGCTGAAGTCTATACACAGACTGATGCACTGGTAAAGCTATTTGATTTGTGAATTTTGCTAGGATTAGGCTCTGCCTGCCATTTTCGACCCTCTTTATTGTTACACGATCTTTTATGAAGAGCAGTGGCAATGCCATGTTTTTCACTCAGTGGTTGCTCTTACAGGACCAGATCTGAAGCTGGTGCAAGGTGACATAGAGCATTCCGGTGGGACAATGTGCCAGACTGCTGCCGCTTTACAGCAGTGGGGGCATTGATGCGGAGCCAGCAAGTTTCATGTTACACCTTATCTAAAAATGAGTTTTAGCTCTCTTTGGTTTTTCTTACCATGATAAAGCCAGTAAAGCTGTACCAAAGAGGTGAATTATGTTTTGATAGGAGTATCATCTCTGCTTTGTTAGAGAATTACTTCTGGTATCAAAATCAGGTATGCAAGATTTTCAGGTATCTTCATACATGTTAAAAGGAGCAGAATATTGTCTCTAGGAACTCCTGCATACGTGAGAAGCCAAATATGGCTCCCATATAGAGCATGTTTTTTGTTTTGTTATGACAAAGGAAAAAAAAACCCACAGCTATTTATGTGTTGAGGAAACAGAATCAAACACCACTAGTAATGGGTAACTGTTGAACCCTACCAAATGTTACTTCTGCATTCCTTTTCCCAGGGTTGATGTGCACTTCTAAATAGTGGTATTTTTTTTCCAGGTGTCCTTAGTGATAATGTGCAGGAAAAGATGAATACTATGTAATTGCAATTAAGATACTTTAAAATATCTTTTAAGCAAAGTAAACCACCATTTAGTATCTAGAAGAGATACAATGTTGCAAGGAAAAAACACCTGCCTCAAAATAGTTTCCATTTAACATGTCTTCGGTGTTGGTAGACAAACCCTTTTCTCCTCAGCCTTCCATGACAAAACCAAGCTTTGTGAAGTACATATATTTTAGGGAATATTTCATCTTCTACATGTGTGCTTGTGTAGACGCATGTGATTTAAAATAAGTACAGTGTTGGCAACCTTTTAATTGCATCTTTCTTTTTGTTAAGAGACTGTTAAATTTACTTTTGTTTTTCAGATCAGCAGTAAATATTTACTGGAAGTGAATTGATCTGTGGTACATAGTGTATAGCAATTATTCTCTTTCTTTAGAGTTTTGCAAGAAATTGTCTGATAATCCTTAATAATTCGGTGTTTAGTTTTTATTCATTGTTCTCATATTTAGAATAGCTTTTAAAACTGAGTCCATATGTAGTTAAGATTTAAAGCTACCAACTTGCCAATGCAGGACTGACACACAATGGTTAGCATGCACTTGTGAAACTGGATTGGAGCTTCTGGTAAATGCTAATGAGGTGTTAAAAATTAGATTTCTTAGAATTTTATTTTTGCAGGTTACATGCCATGTGTTGGATCCCTCTGTGGTGTATAATCTGTTTGGGTTGCATTGGGGAACAAAGTGACCAAGTTCTTCTGTCTGTGTGCTCTGGGTCTGCTCCTCTTACTGAAAAGTGAAAAGCCCATGGAGGTCAAGTTGGATAAATGGCTAGGTGCCTGTACAGACCGTAGTGGATCCTCAGCTGGCAAGAAAGAGAATATTTGTGTTGGAAGACGTTATTTTAAAACCGCTGTCTAGTTATTTAATTTCTTCCAGAAGTCAAAACATTGTAAAGTTATCTAATACAATTTCACATTCATATATCATAATAAAAAAGAAAAAGGAACTCTCTGGGGATGTTTAAGTAGGTGCCATTGATATTTTGTTGAAGCTGGATCCATGGGATTGTTTTTCTTTGTGGAAGACAATTGTGTGATGTGTCATCAGTGAGCTATTGCCATTATACATTTGAGGAGGAAAACTTTTATGGGCACAGGTCAGTCCTGGCTGAATTTTCAATCCAGATAGGTTAGTTTCCTTGGTGCCAACATCCTGGAGTTAGTTAAGAGATCTGAGTGCACAGGGTTTGCATCTCAAAAACAAGTGGCAGATGAAAACCAAAAGGTGAACTCCAGTCAGTAAGTGCTTTAGTTTCTATGTGAGTTTTGCTGATGCTATGCTATGGAGGAGAAAGATATGTGATTTTCTCCTAAATACAGGGAAAAGGGACTCCCTGACATTTTCTGCCTTAATCTTCAGTGGAATGAGAGGTCTGATAGGAAGACACTGGGCACCAACTTTACAGTCAGTTGCAATTTAACTCTGTGGTAGCTTTCTTCTCTCTCTGGTATTAGGGATTTGGGTAGAATAAGCTGATGAGAACTTGTCCTTTTGACAGATCTATAGGAAATGTCTTCCAGAACAGCCATCTCTGTTAGCTTTGAAATGCAAGAGTGGCCTCCCCTCCTTGCCAGTGGCCAGGCCGTCATGGTGGCCCACACCCCCCCAGCCCTAGGGAAGTTCAGGGAGTGTCTGATGGTCTGTCAAACCCTTGGTTTTTGCTTTTGTTGTGTATTCCTCTTCAGAATCACTCAATACATTAAAATGAGATATTCTTTGGAAACAGTGTTCTTGCAGTCCTTTTGTGAATTTTCAGGCTGTTGTGAGGGTCTCATGTCAGGGCTCTGTTAAGCTTTGGAGATCATCTGTAGGGTACTTCCTTTAATTTTTTTTTTGTTATTGCTATAGTCGTAGTTACTTGCTGCAGTAACTGTTTCTCTTATTGCTTTCTGCTGTCCTCTGCCACTCCTGGGACACACATTAAGTGAAGCTACAGTTGATGACAGTGATGATCTTGCTCCATACAGTCTCTTTGTACTTCATTTTCTATGGACCTTGAGGTAGGCTGTGCACTATTTGGGACAACCTTGACTGTAGAAGTCAAATTTTCATTACACTAGAACATGCTGCACCAGTGCATCTGTTGCCTGTGCTTTCTCACATGCAGAGAACACTTAATAAAGTTAGTTGGTGCACTAGGAATAATGTTTCCATTTCACTGAAGATGACATAAGATTTAGTTTAATGAAGTTATTTCAAATTCAAAACTGCTTTAAGTTGTTTAGGGAAAGAGTAGTATTTCCCGTTCATTGTTATTACTCAGGACACAATTTTGTGTCTTGCGTAAAACAGCTCTTTACCCACCTCAGGTGTGCTGGGTGTGCAGACTGACTCAGATGTAGTTAAGGCGTTGTGATGGGATTCATCCACCTCTCTTTAACCATCCACCAGGCATAACTGTCTATGCTCCTTTTGTAGCTGGAGGAAAGAAAAAAGGCAAAGAGAGGAATGTTCATCCAGGTGTAGGTGAAATAAGAGCAGTTGCCTAATGGAAATGCTGCTGACCCTATTGACCGTGCAAGTAACCAGGACAAGTGTAAGCTAGACACTTCATTAAATGTGGCTGTAGCTGGCTGCAGTGAATTCTTCATGTCAGCAAGTTACAGATCTGGATACTTCAAGCGTTGCAGAACTATCAGGCTATCCATATAATAACTTTGAATCCAGTGTGCATGGAAGATAAATCACTGTTGTGTATAAATGCATTTTGTTTGTAAAGATTGCTTTAAGTTGGTGGGGTTTATTGTATAAAAATGGCCAAGTGAATTTTCTTTTTTTTTTTTTAAAAAGTTTGAATAATGCAAAGCAGTACCCAAGCCAGACAAAATAAGGACTAAAACCTCAGTAAATCAGTTCTGATTAAATCTTTTAAGAAAATAAAAGAACTGCCAGGAAGGACTTGTGTTTTCAATATGTATTTATAACTCCATATGGAAAAACAGCAGTTTTGTTCCCTCGTTATTGCATAACAGCAGACACGTGTGGTAATTGTATCTGTGCATTGCATGTATATCTCCAGGGTGCTGGGTAGTCTTGCAGAGAACAGTATAGGCATATACATTCAGTTTTTTATCTTCATATCATCCCTCTCCAAGCTCACTCTGCCTTGATGAGAGGGACCCAGACGTATAGAAAAGCTCTTCCTCTTCCTGGAGAATAAAGAACACTGCTGCAAAATAAAACAATACAGTTGCAAAAATCATTTTAATACTTCTCACAGAGTGTGTCTTAGAAATTAGAGAGCAGCTAGGAAAGTGTGGTGTGCAAGGGAGCTACATGCATACCTACAATGTGAACTTTTGACCAGCATGCTGCTGTTCGTGGCACTGCAGTGTAGAGCAGGGAAACATCATGTTGTTGCAATGAATGAGAACTCTGAGATTGCCAGAAAGCTTTTTTTATTCCCTTAGAAGATGCTTCAAGAGTGAGAGATGTGAGAGAGAATGACAAAAGCTTTAATTTCTTATTATTGCTTCTCTCTGGGATATTTTAAGTGAATTTGTGTGAAAGACTTACTGATGGCGTTTAACAAATGAGGTGTTGAACCCTGCCAAATGAGCAGAGACTTGTCCAGGATGCCTCTGTCTCCAAGCAACGTTGTTCTTATGTAGCTTGTGTCATTTAGGCCAGACAAGAAAACATGGTCCTGTGCATTTTCCTGGTGCATGCTGGTCTGTATTTGTGCTCTTTGCAATGGTATTTTTAGGGCAGTTTGCAACAAGAAGTATGTAGAGCTTAATGCTCATTCAAAAGAGAAGCGTTCTGGTTGATGGCTCTAGATAGCTACTCGTTATGGTGTGGATGTATTCTTATATTTTACCATGATTTGCTGTCATAACCTACGGGGTGATTGCTGAGTGCATCAGGTGAGGAGCAAGGGAAAGCAGCAACAGCCCTGAAGATATTGCGAAGCCAGGGAATGAGGTGGGAATAGTCTGAAGCTATCCAGAACCATTTCAGTTTTTACAGCAGTAGGACAGACTGGAGCTCAGGGCTCAACTCTATTATTTGAATTGCAGCTGCCTCTGAAACAAAGATGTCCATGAGTGACTTGTGTTTCACCTCCTGGTTCTCTGATGAGAGTCTCTCTTTCATTGACTGCATGTATCCCTTTGCTGTGTTGCCTTTGCATAGGTCGGGTTAAATGTTCTTAGGAAAACACAGAACCTTCTTTTTACCATTTTTTTTAACTCAACTGTACTTTGTGACTGGAGCCATCATTGCTTTGTTTCAAATACTGACACGAAGGAATAAAGTTCTGGCTTTATTTTACAGATGTAGTAGATGTGGCCAAACGAGTGTGGCCTGTCTGAACAGACTCCAGTCCTACATTGCATTTCTTCCCAGCTCTGTCCTTCATTAGAGACGTGAGGCGTGTTTTGCTGGTTGGTTGTGGAGCCAAGTACTTTATGGCAATAACCAGAGCAGTTTCTGCCAGGTGTCAATGTATGTAAGGGAAGAAGTCATGTACATTATGTGGCAATATGACAATTCCCTGAAGTCCTTTTCACGGCAGTCCGTCTGTCTGGAAAGAGAAGAGGTCTTTGGCAAGTATTATTTGCCAGATCAGAAGAGAGAAAATGAAACCTCTTTCTTAGCGAGTGTGACCGGCTTCTGTGCAGTAAATGGATTTGTTTTACAAGGGCCAAAAGCACTGACATTTTGACTGTAGCAACAGCTTTCTTTTCATATTGAAAAGCAGTCTGTATGTGGACTGCAACGCTAAGCTGTCTGTCATGAAAAGCTTTACAGACTTTTAGCCTTAGAAAAATGTCAAGGTCTTATGATACCTAAGCTGTACTTTAAACTTCATATATTGGAATGCTCTCATATCAGTGATGCTGGTGTTCTGTAGAGTATTTCTTAATGTGTACTTTTCCCAGTTAGTGGAATCTAATATTCAATGTACTATTCTTTGAGTTGGCAAATTGACAGCACAAAACATTCCTTTACATTTTTTTTTTTCCCAAAAATAAGTAGTACACCAGCACGGCGTAGTATTTACTCCAAAACTGAGAAGCAATCCTAAGGACTTTTGATGTATGTGTATATATTTTTAATTATAGGTAGCTCAGCTGTCTTGGCTTGAAAAGAAAGTAGCTGCTGCTCTCTTTGGGACTCCACCGACTTCAACAGTAGAAGAAGCATTGCAGAATTTTCTTAAGGTATGTCCTAGCCAAGGGTTTTCCTGTGTGACTGTTTACCAGCTGCTGTATGTGACTGTTGTCAAGATGTATGCTCAACAGAATACAGATTGTATTCTGTAGCTGTAAATCCAGGGCTCTCCTAAATACCACCAAGTTCTATAATGAAATATTTCTCTATTTTAAAAACAATTTGGAGATGAGTGACTAGCACCTTTCTTTCCTTCCTTTAGTTCTACAGAAAGTGTCAATGGCTTGCCACGTTAATAGATACTGAATTAATGTGAAATAGATAGAGATTAGTTACATATGCATCGAAACAAGTTAACCATAGCAATAACTGATTATTTGCCTGCTTAACAAAAGAGGTTTGATGTAGGAAAGGAAAGCTTCCCTTTTTCTGATCTGAAGCTCTTCAAATTTCAGTAGAAGCCTTTCTTGTTTGTGGAGGTGAAGTGGATGCTGAGGAAAGACCTTTACAGTGAAGTAGAAAAGAAAGCTCTGCCGCATAAGTCCTTTTTCCTGGGTATTCTACTTGACTGTACAGCTGTAAGAAAACACCACATGCATAAAATCAAGCTTTCTTTCAGTGTCTTTTATATGAATCATTTCTACTTCTGGAGCTGAAAAATACAAGTTTTTCACTTGACTGAATTCAAAGCATAAACTTCCATCATTACGATTACTTTCAGACAAGTGTATTTTTTCTTCACTATCAAAATTGTTTATTTTCCTTGTTTTTAGTCTATTTAAAGATGGAATGATTTTCTGAATTTTGAAGAATACAATATGTTGCCGTCTTCCCGGTGTATAGATTTTACCTGCAGGATTAAAATCCAAAGGTGATAGAAATTGAAATATTCACTTCAGTTTCAGGGCATTTTCTGAGGGCTGCAGCGTAGCTGTGATTTTAAGTCAACTTCCGCAACAAAAATTGAATTACCTTCTAAAAGATGATTGTATCTTTTTCAATTATTTGATAAAGTACTGTTCTAGTGAAAGCAGCATTATTTTGGTTCAAGAATTGCAGCTACAGTTTCACTGATGTAATTTTTCTCTCCAAAAGCTATTTGTTGATTGACATTATTTCTTGGTTAATAGATAATTGGTAGATAATCAATCAAAGTTTTACATCCTTCATGTATTTAAAAGGAAGATGATCTTGAGCTTTTCAAACTACCTGAATTTTTCAGAAGATAGTAATCTGAAAAGAGAGGTGAACCAAGAGCTACAAGATATAGGTCTGTGAAAGAAAAATATTTATAATATTGAATACATTTTGGTATCCATTACTCAACATGTAAATGGTTGGTTGCTTATTTCTTTGATGAGGAAATAAATATTAATGATCTGGAGAGCAGAGTATCTTCCAGCTAGTTGTGTAAGTGAATGAATCTAGTAGGTGTTCTATAGAATTAGCTGGTATCTGTGGCAAGCACTTAAGGCAAGAGGAAACCAATTTGTGCAGAATGTTTCTGTGTGTTCAGTGTTAACAACTTGTGTGCCTGGTGTATTGCGTATTTGTTTTCTTGTTTTTTGCGGGAGTGGAAGTTTTTTGGTTTTTGGTTTTGTTTGTTTTTGGAAGTACTACACTGTGGTGCACATAGTAGGGATGATTCAGTCTGATGCAATGGACCACGTAAATCTTCTCACACAATTTTTATGTCTGATTTGTTTCCTGTTTTTCACTCTTTAGGTAGAAGAAATGCATCCAGGATATTCCAAATGTAATTATGTGTATTTGGCGAAGGTAACCAAGTTCTTTTAAAATAATGATTTGTAGACTCTGGTATTCTTACAGTGGTCTGATTGGAAACAAAATGTCTTTTCTTCTCAGTGCTATAAAGATCTTGGCCAGAAAAGCAATGCACTGAAGTACTGTGATTCTGCACTATCAGTTCTCCCAGTTACTAATGAGGTGGGTATTGAGAGTGATAACTTGTTCTCTTGTGCCCATTGTCTGCTTTGGCACCCATTGTTACACTGTCAGTGATAATTTTATGTTTCACTTTTTCCTCTAAACGCATGACCTTCCTTTTTCCTCCACTGTAGGTTGGCTTATTGCAGTTGTTTGTATCCACAATGTTTTAAAAAAAATCTTTGTTATGAGCAATCGTCAGGAACTAGTTTGTGTCACAGCCTGTGAGAAATTACATTATACTCTTCGTAATTCAACCCATTTCTTTAGGCTACCTTAACCATAAGCTGTTGTGCACGTCACTGTTCTGAAATTTTATCTCAGACGTACTTTTTCTCAGCTGAAAGTACTTGGGATTTTTGTCACACAATTTCTAGTTCTGCTCCTGAAAGCATCTGCTTTGTGATGCTTGTTGAGGCCTCCAGGGCACTGCGTGTTGTTAGCTGTAGCAGAGGTGGATGAATTGTTTAAGCTTGTCTTCAACCACAACGTGGTTACAGAGGCACAATTCTTCCAGTTATATCTGATGGAGCGTAGTTTATTTAAAGTATTTTAGTACGTGGGTGCAAAATTTCTAGAGATATATGTGAGATTTTGCATGATTTAATTTCTGAAATGTAAACCAAGAAGGTTCACTCTTGCTATGTCATCTCATGTAGAAGCAAGTTCCATAATTACCAGCCTATGACTGAAAATGTCTTACCATCCTAGAGCGTGACAAGTTCAAACCTGAGCTTTGACAGCCTAAGGAACCGCCTTTGAGCGCAGCAGATGTGGTTGGGAGAGAGAGAGAGGGGTGATTTCAGAGACGAATTGGCCCTGTCCCATTTAATTCTTTGAAGTTAAGGAAAAAGACCATTAAGTAGCTCTGTAATTTGATTGTCAATAAACGCTGTGTGTGGAGCACTAACATGTTTATGTCAAGTGTTCCCACTCAGAAGAAAGACCATTGCATGCCTCACCAGCAGCTGCTCCTGGGTGGCCTTTATTTTTGGTCCAAATTAGGCTATGTACCAATCATAAATTAAGCAATCATTGCCTACATTCTGTGTTTCTTTCTGTGTGTACTGATACAGATATGACATAATATCTTAACTCTGCTTTATTCTTTACTGATTGTTGAAATGTACCTGCAGCTTGCCTGTTTTGATAGAATGTAGGAAAGACTGCTATAAGTTATCAGTTATTTTGTATCTTACTTCCTGCATAAAATGTAGGACAAGTGGTATAGGCATGCAACTGAAATTGTTTGAACTCAGCCTGTTTTGACTGTTCTCATGTTTTTTTTTTTTCCTACTATACGCCAGGTCTTATTGCAATGAACTCTGAAGCTAGCCAATAAAACTGCAAACAAAAGGCTGTATGTGTTCAGTAAATCAGGAGTCATTCAGCGTACTCATAGAGATTCCTTGAAAAAATATAGAGATAATATAGACTGGGATTCATCTGTGATAACAACAGCTGGAGAAAATGTTGGTGTCCAGTCACAGGTAGCTGCTGAGGCTCCCCATACACTCAGTGGAGAAAGACAGTGGCCTTTAGGTGCCTCATCCTGACTCTTCCTGTCCTCGAGTAGCAGAGGGAGACTGGACATGCAGACACGTCTAAGATGTGTACCTGATACACCTGACTGTGTAGTTAGGGGGAGGTGAATCCTGCATCTGAAGGTCAGTGTCATCAGTCTAAATGTGAGCTCAGTGCAATCCCCAGAGTTCAGCGCATCCTGGGCTACCTTGGGGGCAGAGGTTTAGCTGCTGCTAAAAGGAACGCCCTGTCTGAAGTGCCAGCAGGCCGGAGGTGAGAGCAGGAACTTGGGAGCAACACAAGGTGTGTGTGTGTATTCTGGCAAACCAAGTGGTGGTGAAATGAGGATTATATTGGTTTGTGGACTGAAGAAAAATCAGCATGTGGGTCCCAAACATTTTTTGTCCTTCTGGAGATGTGCAAGGCCAGGCTGGATGGAGGCCTGGGCAACCTGATCTAGTACTAGATCTAGAGATTGGCAAACCTGCGTGTGGCAGGGGTGTTGGAACTTGATGGTCCTTGAGGTCCCTTCTAACCCAAGCCATTCTGTGATTCTATGATCTGAAGAGGACAGTAAGACAAGTCCTCTTCTGTTTTGACTAATTCTATAGATATCACAGTCTTGTCTGTTGTGGCTCATTCGTGATGTGTTTTGAGTTTAGTTTAGAAAACAAAGTCCAGGAAAACACAGCATTGGAGCAATACTACGTAATTCTTTTCTGTTTTTCTTTTTTTTTTTTCTAAATAAGTTGGTACAAGGAAACACCAAGCTCACTCTGAAAGGAATTGCTATGAAATGGAGATCTGGAACACAAACTCTGCTGATGCTAGCTGTTACCTTGGGTCCCATCTGAATTAGAATGTTACATCTTATTTTGATTATGGCATTAGAGAAAAATTGTTATCAATTTTAGGGGAAACATTCGAACTGAAGTTGTTCAGCGCTTGGAGCTGTGTGTAGGATTAACATTTAGTCAGCTTAGTTTAAGGGAGGGGAAAAAAAACTGTAATAAGACAGAAGAGACTGAATTGACTGCAGCCCTGTAAAAGATGGGATTCACATACTGAAATAGAAAGCAGCTCAGCAGCAGTCTGAGGATTTCTTTCAGTTTGCCACAGCATGGGATCTCAAAGTTGTCAGCAGTACAGGATGTTGTCACAGTCATGCGAAACCCATCATTCTTAAGTGTAATCATAGTTTCTCATGTGAGTTTTAAAAGCTCTCTTTCTTCAGGCAGGGGAATTCCTTTATTGTTTCTAAATGTTGGCTTCTGCTGAGAAACACGCATATGTATAAAGGCATAAAAACAGTTGTAGACCATGAGACAAACTTGCTGGAAAGGTGCCACATTGAGGAAATGTGTAGTATTTCATGACACAACTCACCCTGCAGCGTAACTATGAAAAATAATAGTAGATAATGGTTTAATTTTCTAGTTCTTTTGAGCATTCACAGTTTCTATTGACTTCAGTGGGAACTAGAGGTACTCAGCATCAGCAAAACAGCCCATAGCTCGTTTTGACCCTCAGGTCAAATTCTCAGGTGATCTGACTCAGGGGACCTCTTTGACACTTTCTCTAGGATTCATTCCATGTAAAATTTCAAGTTAAGCGAGATGATTTTTGTCTTGAATGTTGTACCACATCCAAATATCCCTTCTGTGTGTCTGTTCTACCACTTATAAAATGCCTTTAATTCAAAGGGTAGAGGAGCTTCCAAACAAAGTTAATTACTCCTGTAAATCTTAGTATCAGTGTGGTTTGGTTTGCTTTTTTTCAAAGTCAGTTTGACACATTTTCAACCGATCACTCTATGGATTTTTTTCTTTTGAAAGGGAATACTGTAGATTTGGTGCAAATTACATCTGGAAAATGAAACTCATGTTACAGTACTACATTATAGACCTTTCTCTCCATCCTCTCTACTCTATGCAGAAACCTCTGATGAGTCATATGGTCCTTCCTTGGCCATAAATACTGTCATGCTGTGGAATGGTACTACACGGCTGGAGGTGCATGGGACATTAAATTGTCCTGCTTTTCTCTGGTTGCTGTCCAGGTGGATAACCCCAGGGTCCTGGGAAACATTTGCCCCTTCAAAAAAAAGAGATCCTAATGCTTAAGACTGCTGTGAGTTATTACAAAGTGGATAACAGCTGCTCTGTTTATCTCACTGAACTTGCAATACCCTTACTGAGACTCATTATTTGTAAAGCGCTCAGAGCCCTGTTGAGTGTGGCTACATAAAGGGCTGTTGAAACCAGATGTGGTAGACTACTGGGATGGAAAAAATGCCTTTTTTAAATTCAGGGATAAAATACCATTTAAATTTGAAAACCAGAATGTTCATTTCTCGTTTAGAAAGATGAAATGAGTGTGTAGATGTGTGTGCTTGATTAAATACATAGTGCTTTGTACATAAGGGGAATAAGGTGATTTGACAGAGCTAGATATGTAGATGACATCAATTTCTTTTTCATAGCAAAAATTGCTTGGTACTTTCAAGGGAGGAACTTGCAGAAAATTTATGTATAAATGCAGAATTATGCAGTATAGAAGTAAAGAAATTAATTAAGATTTTTTCTTATATCTGGAGGTGACCATGAAGGTGGGAATGAACCCTGTGTGCTTTTAGGACCAGTAAGCTCACCACAGAGGTATTAATCTAAGCCTAAGAGAAAGAGATGTAGTGGATTACTTCATTAAAACCTCAAAGTTCTGGTCTCTCTGACCTTACTTTTTGTTGTTGTTGTTGTTGTTGTTGTTGTTGTTTTTTTGAAATTGAATCTAAAAAGCAGCAATTACATTACAAGAAATTTAGTTTCATAGAGCTGAAGACATAAAAGCAGGAAGAGTGCAAAGCAGATGTATTTGCACTGAGGGTTACCAAAGTCATACTTAAAATGCAAATAAAAACTTCCCTGAAGCTGAGAATGTACTTTATAAAGTTATTAGTGATTTAAAAAAATCTTAATTTAAAAAACGTTCCCTCCTGCCCAACCACTAAAAACGAAGGCAATTCAGAATTAAAAGTAACAGGGAAGAGATGTAGATATTACAGAAATTTATCGTTATGACATTCACTTTTTACAGCTGGAGCATGGCAAGAGGCATAAGGGTTGGTAAAGACTGCTTTCAGCCACAGTGACATTTGAAAAGCTGGAAAAGCCCATGTGGAGGAGGAGGAGGTAAATGCAATAATGGATAGGAACAATGGCTGAGTGTTTGAACAAGAAGGCAGCTGCTGAGGAGAAATCATGCCTGTAAGAGTTTCCTACATTTTATATGTTACGATGGTTAACCTCCCAGATAATTAATTTATGTTTTGAATTGTGTTGGTAAGGAAAAGAGTGGAAATGAAAAGGTGGAAGAGAGGGCAGAATATAAACTTGAGCACCTATCAGTTTCTATCACAACAGACCATTTGTATGTCTTGAACTTTCCAAAAATTTACCAGGAAATGCCTCCACCTGTGTAGCAGACCTTGCTGTGGTACTTCCAATAGAGCTCATTTGAAGCTGCTGCAGTAATCTGTACTTTTGAGTAAGATTTTGAGCAGCAAAAAGTAATTTACTTCTGCTTTAAGGCAAAGGGTACAAATTGTGACTTCTTTGACCATTGAAACTATGTGAGTAATTTGCTAATGTTACACAAAAATGCTTTTTTCTTCATGAAACCAAGAATTTTTTCTATATCTTTCTGATTTTCTCCTGTTCAAAGTTATGCCAAATTACACATGTTGCTCAATGCAAAATGTTTTTGTCTTCAGAGGACATTTATTCCTTTAGATTTTTTTTGTACACTTTTGTCCAAAAGCAAAAGTTCATAACATTTCAGTTAGAAAATAATGGAAGCATTAATATTTGAATGATAGACTATTGTTTTCCTGCTAATACTGTTTGTGGAGTTGAATAACATACAGCTCTCGTGAATATGCAGTTTGTCAAAAATTACAGAAACTGCTAAAAAAAACTATTAAAAACTATTCCTTAAGTTGTGGTTCTCTTTACACCAGATATGAGTGCTTCAAGCTCAGGGGATGGGCATTTTAAAAACTCATTATAAAGAGATCACATTTCAGACTGTACAATGGTGCTAAAACTGAGACAATTGTAGAGGATCTGCTTAAAGAAATGGAGACCCCATTTATTTTTAATTATTTTGCACTTCAGAGAATACAATCAATGTTTCTCGTAGTGATCAGACTAATTTGCAGTCTGCATCTTTTCAGAGTTGTTGCCAAAAGGTTTGTTCACATCGTCTGTTTATTCTTTTCCCCCCTCTAAAACAATTCCAAAAAATGCTGAAAATAGATATTTTTTTTTTGGGGGGGGGGTGTAGTGGTTTCATATACAAGGATAAAACCTGCCCTGATAAGTACTGAGCTTATTATATTGGTGATCAAATTGGCTAGTTTATCACACAATATTTGTGACAAAATGCTGTGGAAGGCAGCACAGCTTCAGCACTGTTGTCCATGCAGCAGCTGACCAACAGTGGGTTCCTCAATGCATGGAGCAACGCAGGGAAAGAGCAGGAGAAAGGTTCGTGGAGGCATTGCAAAAGGTAGAGGTGTACAGCTTGTTTCCTATTTTTGAAGAGTGGCTAAGGAAAGTCAGGCTTCCAAGAGTTTGAAATACGTTGTCTCAGAGCCAAGAGAGGGTGGAGGGAAGGGAGGACCTCAGCAGGCATCTTCCTGAGAGGACTGTGGCTGGGCCCCGTTACCGTGATGGCTGCACAGCAAGAAGGGCCGTAGGTCCCACAGTAGTGGGGGTGGCAGCTGGAGGGAAAGGGGGGATGTCTTGGAGACCAAAAGCTCCACGTTAAGTATGGTAGTAAAAGGAAACCAGAGTGCAGGTACAATTTGGTCCTTTCAGTTAGAAAAGAATCTGCCGGTGTAAAAATTTACACAGCCATCAGTTGCAAAATATCATATTTCAATTTTGAATAACTTTATAGAACTAAATAGCTAAACTGTTCATTCCCACATCATCTGGATGTGAAAGGGTGTTCTTCCATCTGCTTGAAGTATAATCAGAACATGTTGAATTATTGTCAGCCTCCTGTTTTAAGGCTGTGCTTACCTTGATCCTAAAAGCCTTGAGAAGTTATGGCTCATCCCCAGAGAAAGATACTAAAAATATGAAAGAACATAAAGCGCGCTGGCTTGCGACATGCAGCAGTCATACAGAAAGTTGCAAGTGGATGATTGCATTGATTTATTGAAATATCTAAGGGACAAACACTATTGTGCAGTTATGTGCAAATTAACACCTACTACAGTCACACTATGAGTGAGAATCTGTCATGAAACTGAGAATGGATGGCATATACCTGTATGTGATTTATATTGTCTACAAAGCTATGACTCTAATTAACAATCCTTGTACACATTTGGAAGACTTCTCCTGGAGCTGTGAAGGAAAGATGCAGCTGTACCCGAAAGCAGGGGTGGCTCTCAGCACCTCGTTGCTGTTACCACGTATCAGAGCACAGCTCTGGACCACCCTGACAGCCCGGCTCATTTAACATACCATGCAGCCACACTGACTTCAGTGAAACCCTACAGGATGCATGTCAGCTTGGGATTTGGCACCAGTTGTGCACAATGATGTTGTCGTTGGCTGGAGTTACCATTTTAGCCGTGGCCATGGGGATGTATCCATTCTCCGTTGACAGTTGGGACTTTGTCAACAAGTGCACACATGTGTAGTGCCAGGGTTGAGAGTTTTCAGCGCATAAGGGAATAATTAGCTGAGATGGAGGGTAAGATCATTATATCTCTCTCACTTCTAATTGCTATTTAATTTTTATTTGCACATTTATGGATATATGTCTGTGTGTATGCTTATTGGTAATGTTTTTAGCAGAAATTAACTGTAAATATGTGGACTATATCCAGTTAGGCCGGTATTTCCCTCTTCCCACCAGTTATTTCTTCTGTCTTGCTCTTGTTTTTCTTCCCTTGCTCAGCTCTGACCTCCCAGGTCTTTTTTCCTGTGCATATCCCCTGTGAATGTTGAAACAGAAAAGAAAGGGAACTAAATAGGAATAGGGGAAATACAGTCACTCTGTAACTCTGAATATCCCTTGCGTAGCAGTTTGCAGAACATTTGAACTCATGTTCAACTCTGAAAATGATAGGAGACATGTTTAATAAATGTAAGCCTTGACGGTAGAAAGTTAGGGTTGGAAATGGCTCTGACTCCAGTGAGCGTGGAACTAAGCCTCAGGGTGACTGACACAAATAAATTGCATTCCTCATATGACTTGCACCTCTTTCTCTCCCTACTGCACTCCAGAGGGAGATCAAAGCCTGACTGTCTTTAAAAAAATCAATAAAATAGATCTAACCAACACGATTGTTTGTTTTTAGAAAGTCGCAGACCCAGAAATCAGTGAGGAGAAATGCTGTCAGAATATAGGACATAGGACTTCGTTCCAATGAACTGTAAAGTCTTGGGCATTAATGAAGTTTTCATCCTCAGGACTGGAGACTGGCACAAAGAACAGTGTTCTGGGCTTCTCTTTTTTCCTACCATGGCATAACTTTCAGTCTGGAAGGACCCTATCCAAGTGTGACGCAATAGTTCCCTGCACTGATCATTCTCAACTTCGTTTTTAATGCCATTACTGATTTTAAAAATGTCTTTACCATCCGGGTTATTATTATTGACTGGAAGCCACTGACTCAATTAACACAGTCCATTAAATAATTCGTAATAATAGTAATTTGTGTTCCTGATACAATCTTGTTTAGAACTGGCAACCCAGAGGTACACAGTCTTGCACGTTTGCAGTTTCTTCTCCAACTAGTTCTTAGAACAGTTGTGGTTGTGTTTTATTCTTTTTCCTAAGCCTAGAGGAAGATGCAGGAAAGATTGCCCAATGGTTTTGGGACCTTGCAACTCAATAAAGCTCCTTGCCCAAAGTAGTCCTTTGCCTCTAAGGAGAGAGACAAATAGACACAATTGCTTTGAGATGTATTTTTTTAAAGCTACATCACGCAAAATGAGTAAAGAAATCGATCGACCCATGAAATGCTGAACACTATTCAGATATGAAAAAACTGTATCTTTGTTGGTTTTGGCTTAGAAAAGTGTGAAAAGAGGAAGACCAGGTACAGTTAAGCTTTTTTTCATTTTCTTAATAGCATGGGACAATATTTTTACTTTTCTACATAATGAGGTTCAGAATAATTTTCACAAGTTGACTGTGGTCAGTACAGGAAAGAGCATATTTTTCCTGAATTAGTGAACATATTGGTACAGATTTTGAGATTCTCTGTGTTGAAAGCCGCCAGTTGGTGCTCCAGGCAGCCTGTAGTGATGTGGAATTTAAGGGGTGCTGAATTCAGTGTGACATTTCCTTCTGTTAGAGTATTTTGGCAAGAGCTTACTGGTTTTGCAGTGTGTGCCTTCTGAGGCCTCTGATAAATGATTAGGCAGATAGTTTAGCCTGTTGTTGCCAGTGGGAGCAAGGCAGTGACTCCAAGAGAAGCATCCAGCTAATGTATTAATGCCTTAATCCAGACCAATAATATAATGTAGTTTGACATGTCTGGCATATGGTTTCTATCATCTCAATATTATTCCCTGTTCCTTCATGACATTATGGACAACTAACCAAAATAAAGAGAAGCAAGAATTCCTTCACCCGTAAAATGTATTTTAAAATGTCCTGTATTTTGTTCCAGCTTTTTGGTTGATTGGATAATGAAGTGATCCTGAAATTCAGTGATTACTTCACTGCCTGTCTGCAGTATTTTCTTTCAGAATTGCCTGTGGCATTATCTGGGAAAGAAATACCAGTCTCTGTCATTAGAAATACTTGCACAAATTTGGTGATGTGCATGTGCTTTTGACTTCGCACCACTAAATGCACATGGGTGCATGTTCTGTGTGGTAGGACCCTTACCAGTCTGCAGGTATGAGGTGCTGACTTCTTAGATTTGTGGATTTAAACCAAGGTGCATTTTGCAAGTTTGCAGCAGTAAACAAAGCAAGTGGATTATATCTAGGAGACATTTTGAGAGTAAGTAGAATAATGGAGTTTTTTGTACTGCATGTACCCCTTTCCTCACTGGTTGTATGTAGAACTGCCAGAATGTGTGTCAGTGGCTGCCTTTAAAGAGTTCTGTGGGCTGGGCATGGTTTAAAGCCCTTAAACCTTAAAGCAAAGTGCACTTACACATCAGCCTAAAAAGAGCCTTCTGTCCTAGGAGTTATATTATAATATTGGCTCTGATCATAGCAGGTTGCTTGCCTCTTGCTCACTGTCTGGCTCCCCTCTGCTGTGCACAGTAGCATAGGCAGAGACCACCAAAACTGGTATGGATGGAACTGAGTCCACAGTGGTTATTACAGGTAGGTATGGCTGTGTACGCTGAAACTGCTATCTCACCTGTGGCATTAATTATAGTGACCCCCCCCCTTTTTTTGTTGTTAATTGGATATTAAATCATCACCAGATTTCACAGAAGTACTCTTAGAAAAACTACACACAAGATTTGCAAGCTTACCTAAAGTATAAGGCAAGGTAGTACTTGATGCAGGGTACACCAATAAAAGTTATAGCCTAAGCTGCAAGGCTTACTGGTCTGCTGAGAAGGCAATTTGTGGCTAACATTTTAAGTGCTTTAACAGAGCTGTAAAGGGAGGGCTGCCATCTGGCTCTTGTTTTCACTTCATGCTTTATTTTTGCAATCACTGATAAATTAACATGCTCTGCTGTCTTGTACGTTCTGTGGCTATTACAGTTGTGTGTTATGTCTGTTGTTAGCAAAGAATCATGGATAGGCACGTATTAGCAAACCAAGGGATTTATCCTATCTGAGTTGATGCATGATTGTCTGTTTCTTTCAGGACAAAGAGGCCCAGAAAGACTTAGACGATTTACTTCTCACACTGAAGCTGTGATACTACGCACTTTTTAACTCCTCATGCTTTGATAAAACCAAGAGTCCGTAGTGATTGAGGACTGCTGGTGATTTCCAGCTGAGTCAATGGGAAAACTGTCACTGATTTTTGTTGGCTTGGATCTTGGCCTTCAGGCATACGGAAATGATGCATTCATTTTTGATTGATTATTTATAATATTGTATTGAAGTTTAATTTTAGATTGCTGACACTGTGAGTTCAATTCTCTGAACATGAAGTCCACTGCTGGCAATGGACATAATGGGGATTAGAATGCAAAATGCATAGACCTTATTATTTGAAAGATTGATCGACTAATATACGATGCCAGCATAAAACTGCGTGTAGCAAAATCAAAAGCAAAAATGTATCTATAGTAAATTATATTTGTATTGACTAATATACACAGGTGTGTACGAAAGGAAATCATGAATGTTTGTGTTTACACGTTACTGTTATAAAACTAGAATCTTGTTAAAGAGAGAGCTGTTGTCTCCAGAAAGCTCTTTTTACTTTAAACTTACTGCTGGTTTTACATGGAAATGTGAAAACTTTATAAATTAAATATTAAAGTTATGTTTTATTTGTAACATCAAGTACAATATTAAAAATCAGACTGATGAAATTTAATGTTTTAGATGGCTCTATTACAGCTGTGATATTTGGTAGCTTTGTTAGGAGATCTCCATCAGGCTTGAGAATCCTGGATCTTTCTGTCTGAACAGTTGCCAGGCACGGTGGTGGTAGTATGTTTCCTGAAAACCTAGCTCAGCATATGACTGTTTTTAACCTTTTACATCATCTGTGTAGCATAACCTGTACATAAAGATACATGCTCTGTCTGAGCATGTAGGACAACGGTGTTTTCAGTAAAATGCAGCAGACGGGGAGAGAATTTTGTTCACAAATGGACAGATCCAGAATTCACCAAAGCGTGTAGAAAAATAAAGACCAACTTTCATTGCCTTTCAATTCCGGGTCTTAATCTAGCTGGGGGATGTTTATCTGGAAGAAGAAAGTATTTCTGTTAAAGGAAATGAAGGAAATAAAATCGGATAAGGCAACCGCACAACCCCTTGACTTGTTTGATGTGTAAGACGACATTGGCTGTTTTGTGGCTGAGATGAAGAGGACTGATGACATCTACAAAGATCAAAAAATTGGGCAGGTGTGAAGGAGTGTGTATACGTATGCCTTATGCATCTCGTAGTCCGTAAGAGTGAACTCTTAACTACTAACGACAAAGGGCAATGGTTGCAGCTGACTGGAAGGAGATGAATTCATTGAGTTGTATTGGATTTAACCTGAATCTTTGTCTCCTTATAAAGTGCAGAGATTTCTCAAGCTTTTCATAAAACAGGGCCGTCCTTTTTTAAAACATTTATGTTAAATCTATGTTTTCCAAAATGCAGGCATTGCTGTGACAACTCAGAACAAACTCTGAAAGTACAGAACTGGTTCTGAGTTGTCACTATGACCTTTATGGCTTTTATTATCCCAAGGATCTTCACAAATCAAAATAAGCTTTTTAGTTGTTTTTACTGTTCATTCTGAGGAAAAATATTTGCTATACTTGTTTTTCTGTCCCAGAGTTCTTTTTTCACACAATTTTAGAGAAAAAGGGAAATATCATATGAGATAAATCCTATCAAATTGTTCCTTCTGTGATTTAATAACTGACTTGTGAACAGAGAAGCTGCAAATGTGGTGTGCCTTGATTTTGGGGGGGGCTTTTGATAACGGCTGCTTTTTTTACATTTTCATAGCCAATGCGGGAAGCGTGGTCTAAGTGGATCTATGAGAACGACTGGTGCTTAGTGTGTGTTGTTGTTAGCCATCAAAGCAGAGCCTTTACTTAAATAATTCAATATCATAAATATAAAAATAGATTGGATTATGCAGTAGATGCCTCATTTACAAGGAATAATTACTGATTAAGGCTAGAAGTGCTTTGGAGAAATAGATCAGTACAAAAAGTTATTTAAATTAATTGGAGAAATTAGGTGATGTAAATAGGAGTAATTTCAGTAAGGGGAAATAGAAACTATTGCATTGATGGAGGAGACCCAGTGAGTGGTGGTAGCTCTGTGGAAGAGGATGTGCAGATTCCAGTGAGCGGCAAGCTAACCGTGGGCCAATAATGTCATGTTTTAGGAAAAAGCAGATTGCATTCTAGAGTGAACAAATGACAGTTCCCTGTTATACGTGCGTGAAATAACCTTTTCCTCTACTTAGGCCAATGAGGTCTGAGATGGAATACTATATCTGCTTTCAGGCATCGCACTTCAAGGATGCTAGGGGCTAGCTGGAAAAAGTCCAGTGGAGAGAGACAAGAAAGATGAGAGGGCTACACAACGTCATTTTGTGTGTAAAAAAAAAAAAAAAAAAGAGAGAGAATTTCGTTTGTTTAGTCTGCAGGAGTGATGACCAAAGGAGTATTCACATTTGTAAAAAGCTGTTGAAGAAAAGACAGTAAAAAAAAAAAAAACAAAAAAAAACCCAAACCATAAAAACACAGTGCTTGTTCTCCATGTACCCTGTTCATGGGACAAGATGTAATTGGCTACCTCTAGGTTAGACACTCGGAGAAAAAAAAAATCCTGGTAGAAACTTTGCAAAGCCATGCAGTACATTTCCAGAGGACATTATGAAATCAGTTACACAGTGGGACTGCAGCTGCAGACTGGCTCTGAATTTGGGCCCAGACTACCTATGAACTCTCTCAGTGAAACATCTGCCATTAAGTTTCAAGGCTTGAATTTGACAGTGTGCATTATAGCTGCCTTCAACAATTTATTACACCTGTAGTTTTATTCCATTTTATTTTTAATGAAAACTTTGGTTTTATGAAATAAATTACCTTTCTATGCAGCCTCCTGACCTAAGATCATTCTACTGTTTTAATTTTTACTCATTGCTGGTCTATGTATGGAATCACAAAATGTCATCTGTGAATCAAAAGGTGGGTTTCAATTATTTGTTCTAAGTTGTCTTTCAGAATTCACAGAAATACTCTTTGCACAGGTAAGAAACCACTGTTTTATAAGCGTAAGGTATTTTGTGCTTTTTTTGTAATTTCTGGTTACTGGACATGAGCATTCTCAACTTCTTCATGCTCTCTGCTGTGTTACTCTGAGGGCTTTTATAAATGAAGCCTGTTCCCTAAATTGCTCCATAATGGCTCCTTGGAAGAAAGCTTTTGCGTGTAGCTCTAGGCCCAGGCTATCTGTTCTCTGTGACATATCAGCTAGGGAAACAGCAAGTATAGTTCCAGAGGGCCATATGTTTTCTCTTTTGTTTAAAATATCTACAAGCAGACGTTCATTTCCGTAGTTTTGTCTCCTTTGAGGAGCTACAAGTTAACCGTATTAACCCCTGCGGGCCTTTAAGCCACATGGAGCAAATGGGGCTGTCTGAAGCCTCAGTGTCCGCTACCTCCTTATCTCTTCCACGTGGCATTATTTGGCCTCTGCTCCTGTGCATACATTGCGTGTTCCGTGGGGAAGTTTGTCTTTTTGCATATTTGCAGAAAGTGAGTTTGAGGGCCTTGATCCAGCAGTAGGGTTGTTGTGCTTCAGTACAGTTAAAATTACTTGTTCTGCCTTCCTGGATGACTGAGAGTATTTTCGATTGTTGAGGTGAAGGTAAGGACTCTGACAGTGGATCCTGATCCCTTTGGGATTGCCTCTGTGCAACAACAGATAATCACAAACTAAGTTGTTTTTTATAGTAATTAGCCACTGGTTCATTGAGGAAGCAGTTACAGTAATACCCTCTCTTTGTACTTCGTTTAAATTACTCTTTTTTTTTTTCTTTTTTTTTTTTGCAGTCTCAGGGTGATGCTCATCATTTTATTTAGTAATATCGGTGCACTGACTTCTGGAATGAATGAGGAAACTGTCCAATAGCAGTGAGAAGCTGACAATTTAGAAAGGAAACTGACAATTCCTGTGTCCAGTTAAGTAAGCATACAAACAAACCGAAATCCGCCCCCACAACCCTGTTGTTATAGTAGTAAAAGCCTGAATTTTAAAAAAAAAAAAAAAAAAAAAGAAAGAAAAAGAACACTGAAGAAGTGGTTACCAGAGATCCAGCCATGTCATCCTAAACATACCTGCCTCTGTGGATCTATGTGTCTATCTTCAGCCCCTGCTGCCTGAACGGCTGCCCTGTGAGGTGCCTGGGGCTGTAGGGAGGTTCTGTGGGTTCCAACGCGGTCCAAGGCTTTCCTAGATTTTTACTGGATGCTTTAGAATGTGGTTCTATGGTGTTTTTTAAAGCAGGCATGGTAATCCTGATGGATGCATTACACCTCTTCCAAACCAGAAAATTCTGCAGTAACGTGACAATTAAAATTGTATTGCAGCACTCACTGAGTGCAAGCTCAGAAGGACTAACTCTGACTGAAGGACCAATGTTGCTATTTGCATCTCTTAAAACTTTTCTTCTGTATGTAAGGTCATATTCTTGTTTTCTCGCACTTTTCCTTTTTACAAAATCTCCCAAGTTCCTTGGAGAAGAAACAAATCAAGTGCCTTGACAGCACAAAAGGAAGTAAGCTTTTCTGGCCCTGTCTGTGTTTGTGTAACCCATGCGTGAAGCAGTAGAACTACGAATATGAAACGTTAGTATTTTTTGAGAAAATATTTTCCTCCATGTCATTAAAATAAACAACCAGTCACTCCAGAAGCATCTGTAGGGGCAGGGTCCAATGTGAGCTTGACTATGAACAATCTGAGCCCTCTGCTTTGTAGTGCTGCTGACCGGTGATGGGGATAAGCTACTTTCTCAAGTTACACGCGTGCAAACACCATTCTATCACAATTAATTATGAGCTGGCTTGAATACCCTGCCTGCAACAAAACAGCCACACAATTTTGACTGGGAATATCATAAACTAAGCATGTCCTAAGGAAATGGGCATGAATATGGATGCACTTTACCAAACTGAGTTAAGGTTTCTAGTTCATGGATTAAGGAAATCAACTTGGCTGATGAAATTTCAGCCACCAGGTGATAGAAATGTTCTTATCTGTTGTTCAGAAGAAAGTGGCAAATCAGAGAAGTGGATTAAGTGATTTACTAGTGGTTTTCCTTTCCTTTCCCCTTTCCTTTCCATTGGAAGAGAATCAATTCTGAAGGAATTAAGTCTTTGTAAAGCTCCTGACTGTGGTTCTAGGTGAAGGACTGGTGATTTTCGGAATGCTAGGCCAGTTTCTATAGTCCACAGTAAATCATACATGAAGTGTTAAAGCAGCAATAAAATAAATGCTTTCAGAGTAAAAAATTACAGCAGAATGCACGTACAGCAACGTTTTTGAAGAACAGCAAGGGGTTTGTTAGGCTGTGTGGATGGTGACAGGCAGCGAGGGACATTTCTCCATCGTGCTGCTCGAACAGACTATGGGTGCTGCCCCAAAGCTGGCAGCAGCTCCCCCCCTCCCAGGCTGGTGGTGCAAGATGGGAAGGCTGTCCTGTGGATCTTCAGTAACTGGCAGGCTGTTTGGCCACACGTTAGCAGGGAACATACTCGGCAGTATGTAGCAGAACAGACTGTGCTTTCTAGGCCTCTCTCATCCTTTCCATCAGCACTTGAAGAGCTGTGATGGAAGACAAAGCCTTGGGAAGCACTTGTGCTGCAGTTCCAGCTTGGCTTTGAATTCAGGGAAAGGCCATGTAGGTGGACACACAGCTGTGCTTCTGGACGCAGGAGTGCATTTGCTGTGGTGGCTGAGGAGCAGCCCCAGGTGGCGGCCGTTGGGCGGGGCGGGCCCAGCTCTCCCCACAGCTGCAGGCCTGCACCTGGCTGAGCGCTGAGGAGAGCCCAGGTGGCCTTCGGTGAGAATCAGCACTTGGGTGCACGCGGCTGAACAAGCCACAGGCTTCTCCACAAGCTCTTGAGATGCATTAGGCTTGTGGGTTTGCTTTTTGTCTTTGGGAGAGGTGTGTTTGTCGCCTGGAGGATGTGTTGCTGCAGGAGTTTGCCGGAAGACAGGCTGCACCCCTGGCTGCTGAAGCGAAGGAGGGGGTGAGTACGTGCTCGGTGGAGCACCCAGCTCCATCCTGCTGCTTCTGTGTGAGGGAGCGTTTGTGATGCACCCAGCAGGTGCTGTTATGGCTGGGATTTCACAAGTTCGTGTGTTTGTGTTTGGTTAAAAGAGAAAACCGGGAAGTTGTTCTGAGAAAAGTTAACTGAGGATAGAAAAGGTTTGGTCCTGACCAGGAGATATGTTATGTCTTGGGCTTGTAATTAGCTGAGTCAGAGAGCCTTCTGTGCAGGGCTTTGCCTGCCCTTGCGGCCTGGGGTTGCCTCAGAGCCTTCTCTCGTGCTCCTCAGGCCTGCCCCAGCCCCTTTTCTCCCCCTGCTCTGCTCGCAGTTTGTGCAGGTGGCAGTGAAATTAAAATGTTTTCTCATTTCTTTGCATATTAAAAAAGTTTTTGTGATCATATTCAGTAACTTATATGTATATGGAGAAGTACAAGAGAGAAAAGGCATTTCAAATGCATTATCTGTGAGCTACTCATGGTGGGACAGGTTGAGCCAGTCAGCAGCTGCTGTGAGGGAGCGAGGTCCCCCATTGCAGAGCTCTGTAGGAGGAGCTGGTGCTGATGCCCAGCAGCTGGCATCTGTTTTGTTCATTTGCAGCTTTAAATGCAAGAAAAGAGGTGTTGCTTTTTTGTTAAGTTGGTGGGGAGCTTAGGAGTAATCCTCAAATTAAGACTACAGAAGGAACTTGAATGAAGGAGATTTTATTTATATTGAACAGAAGTAAATGTTGGGTGCATTTGTGATGGTCTCAGATAAAGGCAAACCAGCTGATTGTGTTCATCTGTGCTGTGACACCCTGGTTGCTGTGGGTTTCCCTGGGTTTACTTTGGCATGAAGGCTGTGGATGTGGGACTTGATCCTGTCTTGTTTTGAATGGCAAATTTTATTTGCACAGAAATTTAATGCAGACCACAGTTCCTGTGTTTGTGTGCATATACATAGGAAAATATTTGTGTAGGTTTGAAATTTCTATCTGTAGGCTCAAAAATTAAGAACAGTGAAGCCATCAACCCAGTCTCTGACTCTGATCCTGAAAGGGGTGAGGGACCCAGATGCCCTGAAGTTCAGCAGGCACTTTCCTGCTGATGTTCAGAGAGTGGTTCTCAGATGTGCGAGTCAGCAGGGTGTCATCGCCTTAACTGCAATCAACCTCTGTTTCTGCTGCTGCCCTGAAAGGACGTGAAGTGACAGTGTTTAGGCCTTGGAATAAAGCTAGCCAGCGAAAGCGTTCGGAGATTGCTGTTTGCACATTACAAAAGCCATAAAAACTGGGCCCAAACCAGAGGGGTGAGGGAGGTCCATAGGTTAGGTGGCATAGGAAAGAAAACACTACATATCTGCTGCAGTGTTGTCAGAGTGATAATTCTACAAGGAACTCAGGGAAATCATGTTAAAAACAGACTAAATAAGTGAATGATGAAACATACTTATTAATCCCCCCCCCCCCTCCCCATGAAAAGGGCTTTAATACTTTTCTGGTATCGATATACAAAAAGGCATGTCTATCAATTAAATAAAAACAAACAAACGCTGGCAACTCTTCTTCCTATAACCATAGACTGAATGTCAGCCTGCAGGTCTGCCCTAATAGAGAGGGAGAGCCGTATGGGGACGTGGGGGAAGCTGGCGCTGGGCTGCCAGCCACGCGGCTCCCTCTCTGACAAGGGACTGCCTTGTGGCAGCCCCGTGTGTTGACTCAGTTGCTGGAGTTTTCATTAGTTGTGTTAGAGGCAGCAGCGCAAACATTAAAAAAGAAAGAAACGAGAAATGCGGGTGCGTGCCAGGATTTCTCCTTTGACTCTTGGTGGTCTCCAGCTGCTGCCCAGCTCGGACAGTGGGAGCTGATGAGCCTCAGCGGTGCCGGGCAGCAGCTGCTGGGGTGCCTGAGGCACATTGTTCCTTTCGGGATCACCACGGTTTGTTGTTTCCACAATTAAATGCTGTGGGATTTTAATTTGCCATTTACTCATTTCTCATTTCCTTCATTTTTGGCATTCAGGCCCAACTTTGAAAAGATTGCCCAGGGACAAGAGTGTTTTTCTGGAGCTGAAAGTCAGGTTACAGAAGAACTTTGCTAGGACTGTCTCCTTAACATGTCTGTTCCTCTAGGGAAAGGGCGGCCTCGCTATGAGGTCTGTAGCCCGAAATGTTCACGTAGCTTCCATGGTTACAGGCATCACAAGAAGAGCTGTGGTGAGAGGCTCGCAGCGCTGATGTGCTGGTGTCACTTGCAGCTCTTCTGTTTCTGGGTTGGGGAGCGAAATTCATGAGCCTTTTTGGGATACTGCAATGAAGGTGATGTCTGGGGTGCCTCACTGTAGCAGCGAGGTGTAGGGTTTCTAGGGGGCTGTGGCCTTTCCTGTTAAAACTCCCAGAGCAGCTCTGCTGTGTTTGAGTCCTGTGATGCTACATTTTCTCGATCCACACTGGCCACCTCTTACCCGGGTGATAAGCAGGGACAACTGATGCATTGAATATTTGGGAATAAAGAAACTTGTGTGCCCCAATTGTGCACAAGTGGGATTCTGATTTGTTTTGTGGGTTTGTATTTCGTTGGTCTTTACCAGTAGTTCTTGCTATAATGGGTTGCATTTAACTGCGTGCTGGTCCCAAGAAAGGTCTTCTACTAAAATCCCCGTGTTTAGGTGCTGGTCACTGCACGATTTAGCGTTCCCTGAAACACAAGGGAGGAACAGAGGAAGTGTGTGTCTGTGTGGAACATGTCTGGCAATACTGTGTTTTCCTGGGATAAACCCCAGAGCTGAATGATTTTTGCCAGTGCTACGTCCATATTCTTTACTCTTTCTCTTGCAAAAATGTGCAACTCAGCTACAGGAGTTACATCTCTCTACATGAAAACTCAGAAAGGTTGTGAGCAGATTGTTGGGATGCTTCTCTCCCTGTTTTAGGAAGAGCTGGAGAAGTCCACAATTCCTTCAGTCAGTGTGGTGGAGCACTTGGGAGTTTGGTGCCTAAGTGACTTCTATGACTTGAAGTCCACCCTGAGCAGGAGCAGAAATTTGTTGGAAAAACTGACATATGGTGCATGCTTGGAAAACTGTGTCAGAAAAGGCAGGCATCCTGACTGGGAAGTGTTTCAAGCAAAGACAGTTTTCAGGGCTGTTCTCCTAGCCAACCTATGTGGACAAACTCTCCCGTTCCTTGGGATGCTCTCAACAGTAACCAAAATGGGTGCTGCGGTTGACCACAGATTGAGGTCTCAGCTTTCCTCTTGCTGACTGGATTGAAGAGTGGGGAGATGTCTGCCTGCAGATGAAGAACACCCTTTGCCAGGAGGCAGCTCTGGAGGAGACCAAGAGGCTCTATCTCATGTTTGTTCCTGTCAGTGAGATGCCTCCCGCTGCCCAGGGGTGTGAAGCTGAAGGGTTTCTCAGCAGATGTAGATATTGTGGCCACGGACACAAGTAACAAGTTTATGTTCCAAGCTTTTCTACAAGTGTAGTGTTTAGATACAAGTGCTGAAAGAGCATAAAGCCTGGTGTCACTGCAGTCAGATCACCGTTCCCTCTCGCTTGGTTTCTCTGTCAGTGCAGGATAGCCCTAGAGGCAGCAATTAATCGTAGCACCAACAGGGATCTTTGGATGAAATTCTAGGAACTTTGCAGTCTGTGAAACTGTATTTTATGTTCTGTCATGGACAGTGCTATGTCTGGAAAGTGAAAAGGAGAGGAATTTGCTGACTAGGATGCAAACTGCAGCTTTCTAGGGGCTCATACGGTTTACATGATACAGCATTGGAATTGGTGTAGCCCCCTCAAGCAAGGAGGCAGAAAGGGATTTACTGAGCTTGGAAGTAATTGAAGTCGTGCTGAAACTTTCCTAACAAACAGGTGCTGAGTGTGACATGGTGTGTGGTCTCCCTGAATGGAGCTGGCGTTCCCTGCAAACGCCAAGCGTGCTGTCAGGTAGTCCAGGGCATGCACGTGGATAAACAGCGCTTCTGTGGCATAGGCAGGGCAGTTTGGCTTAGGAGTTTTTATACGTATCCTGCAGTCTTGATCTCTGACTTGAGCAGAGCTGTCCGGTTTCCAAGACAGGCTTCCAAAGCAGGATGAGGGCTGCGCCTGTTTTTTATTAACTATATTACCAGCTAAACCAAGAAGACAAGTTGCAAACAGCTGATGGCAATGTGGACCCTCAATGTGTTTCATTAAAAGCAATAACAGTTCTTGGGGTCGTGGAGGCAGAGATTGGGCTCCCTGCATCTCCTGGCAGCCCTGCCCCATGTCTGGGGGCATAAAGCAACCTGGCAGTCCCGGACACATGCTAACATTCATCAGTATCTTTGAACGCAGCTTTAGTTAACCAAGAGCTTTAACCCCGTGCTTCAGTTTGTTCTGGATGAAGCAAGCGGCTCCGTTGCGCCTCGCAAGCCGCTGGCGGAGAGGCAATCTGCTCGTGTGTGCAAAGAGATCCCAGGGCCGTGCGCCTGAGCTTGACAACTGCAAGCACGGAGTTGCAATGAGGGTGGTCCTGTTTTTCGACCAGCTCAAGGATGTGGTGGTTCTCTTTAATTTGTTATTTAATCGGGTCTGAGTGCCCTTGTGGGTAATGGGGTTGGGAGTTGGTTTCAACACAGAAATTCGCATGACCTCTGCAGAAGTGCAAACTAATTACTGAGCACAGGCTGAGGGCTGCTGCCTTGAAGAAAGCATTACAGAAAATTTGCTGGGCAAATGAAAAGAAATATGAAAATGAAGGAGAAGAAGGAGAAGAACATAGGGGCTTTTTTAAAAAAAAATCTTTCGCTTAAGTCTGCCTTCTCTAATACTGCTGCTGTTCAAGCAGTCGCAACTGGAAAGGCAATAAATCTTGCACTTAAGCTGAAAACATTTTGTACGTTGTAATAAATTGGGAGACAATTTCTGTTGCATTTCACTAAAATTTGTTCCAGTGAAAGTCTGTAAGCAGATGCTTTCATGCATCAGACCCACATCTTGAGTCACGCAGCTGCTTTGCTTGCTGCCGTAGGCCAGATTGCTAGATGCAGTGCTTGGTGCTTCCTTCCAGTACCAAAGGCACTGGGGAGCCATCCAGCACCCAGAACTTGGCAGGGATCGAACTCTTTGACAGGCGGCGGGGCTGGACTCACCTGCGGGTCGCACCTGTGGGGGTGGCTCTCAACTACAACCTTGGCTTTGAAGCGCTCTGAAGCAGCCCCGCTCCTGAGGTCAAGCAGAGAAGCTCCCCTCCCTGTGTGTGCTGGGCAGGACCTTCAGGGAGAGCCAGCAGTGCAGGTGGTTCCTATTAGTTCCCAAAACAGCAACATCTGGGGGAGGCGTGCATGGCTTACTGGCTCCATTCAGCAGCAGGGAAGCCTGTGACAGATTGTTCTGGGCAGGCAGATCCTCTCTGCTCTGTGCTGAAGCAGGGAGCAAACACATAAAATCCCGCTCAGAGCAGCAGGAGGGGGCAGCAATGGCTGTGCTGCATGGCCTCCCCCTCTTCCTGCTCTGTGGTGCTTCTGGAAGGAAGGTGAAGGACGGGCGGCTTTTGTCCTTCAGTGGGAGGGGGCAGTGCTGAGGAAAGGCTCTCCCGGGGGCAGCAGTGGGCTTCCCAGTGAGATGTCCATACAGGTTCAGCTTCAAGAGGAATGGCAAGCGAGCCAGTGGTGAACGTATTATTTACAGTGTGTTTTCTGGAGGAAGAGGGGAGTGGGAACACTTGAAGGGAAAAGGCAGTAGTCTGGTGGGTAGTTACCGTGAGAGCAGGACTGGGCCAGCTCCAGGTGGCCCTGCTCCAGCACGGGGCTGGACCAGGCGGCCTCCAGTGGCCCCTTCCCACCATCTGCTCTGTGATTCCGTGGCATTAGTTAGACAGATTAGGATAGATGCTATGACATGGCCTTGTGAAATCAGAGCAGCTTATTCCCTCCGTCCCGAGGGGCGGTTTTCTTAAACTCTGCACCACTGAGGGAGTCTGGTAGCTTAATGTGTCTGCCTCTGAGCAGGGAAGCTCCTGCTGCCTGCCTCTGCCACCTGGGTGGTGAGGGAGGGCTGTGGATCGCCCATCGTCCCCAAGGTGGGTGTTCGGCAGGAGCAAGCTGTGCTCCCCGTCAGGGGAGATAAAGAGCAGATGGGATGAATTACCATCTTTGGGGGTATTAGTGTCTTTCATCACCTCATGAATTACAGCTTGTGGTTTCTGAGGTACTGTGGGAAGCTTTAACTTCACCAGAAAATTAGCCAAGTTCGTTTTAGCATGGCCGTGCTGCTGGCTCTGAAGAGCACGTGAGAACTCGGCCGGTGGTGTTGGGGCAGCCGGGGTCAGGGGTTGCAGTGGGCACTGACACGCAGTGCAGCGGGGTCAGCTCCTGTGGGGTTCAAAGCCATCCAGCTGTGACCCGTACGACTGTGGCACAGCTGAGGCCTCCGGGGCAGCACAGCAGTGCGAATCAGCTGGGAAGCATGTGGGGACGGCGTCCCAGCGAGCAGGGGGAGCAGGACTGGCTCTTGGAACCTGTGCAGTCAGCATTGTTCCTGCTCTGAGAACGGGGCTGTTGCACCTGAGGATGGGGCAAACTAGCATTTGGTCTTGCTTGCTCTCCTCCAGAGGATGGCATGTTTCTCTCGACTCTCTCTGGCTGATATTTCATAGTTTCTCTGCTCTGTTCCTCCCTCTCACTTCTCAACTGCCAGTTTTCCCTAGGCTTATTCCTTTGCACATACAAAATCTTCTTTGCTATTGAGTCTGAAGAGCCATTGCTTTGATTTGCATGTGACAAACCTTGCTAGATTTTCCCCAAAAGACAGGCAGGTGCCTATACTAATAATAAACAAAAAGCACAGCAACAAATTATATATAAATACACAGGTGCCGATATGTGACTTGAGCTCAGTGAAATAACTGATTAGAATTCTTTTCCAGCTGCAGTTTTATGTATTTCAGGGAAGTGTTTGAAGAAAAGGAAGGGGTAACAAGCCCTCAGAGAAGAATTTAATCATAATTGCACAAAGGCCTTGACTGTATGTGAATGCAAGGCTGCAGGAACTCCTGCTAACTGGGTCTTTAATAGGGAAAATGATGCGGGATACAAAGAATCAGGATACAAGCTGGGGGCTATCGAGAGCTCCAGTCACTTCATCCATTGGCTTTTTATAGACCCTAGAAGAAAGCACTTGTTCTCGTAAGAGCAGAAGTTTATTTTTAGAGTAGATACATAAGAGTTGTACGCTACTTTCAGGCAATTGATGGAGTGTCTTTGTATTCCAGAACCATCAGCTCAGCTGTAGACAGTTTTATGATTTTCTACCGAGTGAAAACTCTTGTATGCACTTACTCCGGGAACAGGCGACAACTATCTACTCAAGCAGAAAAACATTGCATTAGGGTGAGAGATGACTTGTGAAGATGTGAAAGGAATCTTTCTGGCTCTCAGGAGGCATGAAGGCATATGAAAGTGCTGTGTAGTGAATACATCATCAGACAAATGCTTTGAGTTCTGGCTCTGCTGATGGCTTTGAGGAAACTAGACAGTGCCTTTTACTCAAAACGCAGAGGACGATGCTGTCAGCGTGCTGTGGGTGTGCGTGCACGGATGCCAAGTGTTGCAGTCTTGATGCCAGCAGGAGTCAGACTTTTTACTACGAGGTTTCAGTCTTAGTATTGTGTCACTGGAGGATTTGCTTTGTAATTCTCTGGGGAACTTTCTTCATTTAAACATCCAGAACTGATTTTTCCCTCCTTTCTGGAAATTCATCCTTGTTTAATGGTATGAAACTCTTCCCGCGACATTTCTGATCAAAGCCCATTGGCTGATCCACCCTGTGCTCACTGTGGCACAAGTGTGTCACACACTGGGCAGATGTGGGCTTGGTGGGATGCCAGGCACCTGAGAGAAACAATGTGCATGCAGAGAAAGCTGTTGGCAAATGCTTCCCTTCTGCCCCTGTACCCCTTGGAGGGGCTGCTCAGAAAGCTTCCCCGCAGGGCGTATTGCTGGGGGTGTGGGCATGGCACTTCCTCCCTTCTGCCAAAATGATGAACCTTGTTGTGTCTCGGAGCAAGCTGCAGCATGACGCTGTGTCCCAGCAGCTACGTGTGTGAAAGAAGGCAGGGAAAGGAGTTTTACTGCAATGAGACAAGGGTTCCTTTAGGAATCTCATTTCTCATCAGAAAGAGCAGATTTTCTGAAGTCTGAGTTTAATCTCTGGCGGTGCTTTTATTTTCAGTTGAGCTGAGCTCTTCAAATTTCCTGAACCACAAAGGATTAAGAGCTTCACAATTCATGATTTTTTTCCCCTATAGAATGAAAAAGGATCATCAGAAACAAGATATATGATAGAAATAAGTTTTGAAACTGCAGCTTGGAAGTTTTTCACAGAATACAGAGCATAAAAGAAGCATGGAGTATCGTTTCGTGCTGTTCTGCAGATGATTGTAAATCATTCTTGCTTTGTGAAGACAGAGCTGTCCTAAATGTTCCTCTTTCACTGGGGATGAGGGGGTCTCGCCACCTCTTCTCCACTTAACGTGAGTAGAGAGTAGTCCAAGCAAGTGGAAGTTGTTCTCTTATTTTTAACACAGAAAATATGGTTACATTTAACCCCACTTGCTATGAGGATTAGAAGCCTGTCTCTGTGCAGTAAGCGCTGTGCTGAGCTCAGGTTGGGAGAAGGGAGGTTGGGGAAATAGTCTTTATTCCTGTAGAACAGTCCTAGCCAACAAAGTGTGATCCATCCCTGAAAACGCTTAATCCCAAATCTATTACTTGAGTTAACAGGCAGTGGGGAGTTGCCATGTGAACATCTCTAGTTTGTTTTTGGGAAAGTAATCATCCATTCTGTCATCAGCCTGCTGTGACCGTGAGGTTTGGCCCAGGTGCTCCCTGGTGTTCCTTGCTGCTGACGTGAGTGAACTCCTCTAACACTGCGTGGAACTCCTATGATCCTAGCCCTCTGACGCACTGTGTGTGCAAGCAGTGTAAAACCACTGCTGCTCTGTACCCGTCAGAGAAGCTGTGCGCAGCTCCTCCCTAGCTGGAGGCTCTTCCTACATGCTCAACGTCTGCTTCCCTCTGCCAGCTCTCAGCCACTCCTGCACAGCTCTGCAGTTGATTCACACACCTCTGTGAAGTCCCCTGTGCGTACGCTCCCTCCCTCTGCACGCTTGTAGTTGAAACGCCTTGGCATCGTGTTTTTTCTGAGCATTGATGACTAAGCATGGCCAGCATGGGAAGAGCTGGGGGAGCTGGGAGACTTGTTTGATGTAGTTACCTCTATCTTTGTCCTTTCAGGTTGGAGTTAGATTTGCTCTAGGTGTTGAGGGGCAGGGCAACACTAACAAAGGAAGCAATCTGGGGGGCTTTGTGCCAGCTTTTCAGACAGTTCCACTAGCCAAATGAGGGTGTCAAAGCATCGACTACAGGCTTCTTTGATGTTCTGGGGCTCTCTGAGCCCAGCACTAAGCTTGCTTTCACCTGACTAACATGTGAGTGGGTCTGCTCTGAGAATAAGTGACTGGAATGTGAAAAAACTCAGTTGCAAAAACGCAGAGCAGTAAACAGCAGAGTTATTGCTGAAACTTGAGTTGCTGCATCTGAGTTGTGTTGCATGCCAAAACAGCAGCATTCAGAATCCAGCCCTCTTCTTCATCCACAAAACAGCCAGGTCCACCCTCGCTGTTATCGCAGCTTGAATTTTTTGTGTGGGTGAATGGGAGATCTAAGTAAAATTTCGCCAAACTAGAGATGCAATGAAGGTGAATGTTAACCATTCCCTTTTCATGGTTAACTCCTCTGCTTCTCTCCGGTAAAATGCTCAGTCTCTGGTTGCTCTGCCTGGGTAATCTGAACAAATTTCCTACTGACAGCCCTACGCATCAGTCCCTGCCACTCACAAAAACGCGCTGGGTCAGATGCAAAACTGGTTGGAATTCCTTGATGTGAAATTGCATTTAGTTTGTTTGTGCCATGGCTGTGCTGGTACTGATAGCTGACCCTGGGCTGATCCCAGCCCTCCTTCTAGCAGTGGCTGTTCCTCAAGTTCTGATGCGTTCCTTATTATTTTGTTATTGTCATTTATTTCAGCCACTCTGCACTCTGAACTGCCTTCTGCTGAAGCCAGCAAGTTTAACTACTTGTTTCATGAGGAATGCAATGGTGCACGTGAATAATATAAATGTATTCCATCTCAGGTCTGCTAGATGGGCTCACTTGCTTTCCCTCGTTATGCAGCATGGTGGTCTGATAGCTACTGGTTTTCCAAGAAACGTAGGATTCTCCTAAGTTCTCTCTGTATTTCCTGGTGTTTTGTGTGTGTGTGTGTGTTTTTTTTTTTTGTTTTTTTTTTTTAATCTTTAATCTGAATTGAAGGTGTTTCTAAAATTCTGGGAGATAGAGTTAAGTGCGTGTGTGCACACAAAACAGATGTGAGTTGAGTTGACATTTGGCTTTCCTGCCCCATGGAAATCATTGGAACATGGGCATGAAGATTTAAACGGGAAAACAATTGTCTCAAGCACAGCTGCTTCATCCCTATTCATTTTGTGCTGTATTTCATGAAGAAAGAGCAACATGTATTTGACACCCACTCACAGGCTGGTGAGTGAGGCAGTGACAGTGCACACAGAATCTCCTGAGATGTGCATGACTTGCCATTAGACGTGACCTTGCCCAGAGGACAAGCGTGACCTTGCAGGGACAGTCTGGCAGCATCTCTCGACCATATGACATCTCCCTGGGGCAAGACCCAAGAGCAGACACTCGCACTGTATTTATGCTGTGTCCCACTGGTTTGTCCCAGCCATGTATGCACTACATGGGGTGTCTCTGGACATGGAATCTACTCCACAGGTCCTCAGCTATTCCTAGGGGGTGTTTTTAAGTCTTCTTCCACTTGCCCATCCTTCCTCCCCTCCCAGCTTTTGTTCCATTTCCTAAGGGGAAGATGTGAACATCTTTTCTGAGGCAGGTCTGAGCTCAGCAGGCTTGTGGAGCAGGAAGGAGGCGAAGGGGGAGGATGACATCATGAGGAGTGTTTACACATGCAGTGCAGGCCACTCCTTGCTGCAGGATTGACTGTCTGTGACATTGCACTGCAGGGGAGTGTGAAGGTCTGTTTGGCCCTGACATTTCCTTCCTGGCTCTCCTGAACTGCACCAAGGCCAAAACATCACGCATTGGTCCCAAGTGCAGTGGTGGGAACCCAACCTCAGGAATGTATAGATGCTAACACTAGATAAAGGAGAAAAAAATGAAAGTAAAACCAGTTTGTGGGTTTGAAATGACCAGAGGTGGAAGTAACCTGAAATGCCAGAAGGGAGAAGTCAACATAGGAGTTGGGCAGGCATGAGAAGAAAATGAAAGATGTGAGAATTCAGGTGCTGAGAAGAGCAGCAGAGAATGTTGTTAGCAAGGCTGTAAGGAAGCTTAATGCAGATAACAAGGTGTGAACGAGCAGGGAGGCCTGAGAAGCTCTAAACACAAGGTGCAGGAAAAACCTCAAAATTCATATACTTCTCACTCTTTCTGAATAGAGTCTGTCTAAAATAATACTTTTCCAAATCAGTAACAGGAAAGTCACAAACAAACTAAGCAAAGTCAGTATAAGAATAATTTTATTTAATGTTTTGGTAACGCAATGATTCATCTCAAAATTACCATAAAAGTTAGCTCATTGAACAACTGCAATACATTCTAAGTGGATGCTACTAAATTTGAGTAACTTTACAGATTATATGAGCGTTACTTTACCAACAGCTGTATCGGTTGTGATCCCCTGACAGATATGAGCAGTGTGGATGGGAGCTGCATTAGTAGCCAATGCATAGTTAAAGCTTTTGGAAGAGCACAAAATTGCAAAAGCCTTTTTTTATTAAAACAGTAAGTAGTGATCTTTGTGTTAGACTAACTGTTCAGTTGTGGGTTATATCCTTTATATTTTTTTTAATAATGATACTTACAAAGGTACAAAGAAAATTGTCTTGCTACAAATTGATCTAACGTAGATGTCCATATGAAAATGTTGAATATCATATAAAGCTTTTCACAGGTATCGGCTAAGTTCTGGGATATCACAGACTTGTAATTCAGAAAAACACCTGAGGTTACTCCTTTTGCATGGAAAAGAAATAATTTTTTCTTTTTAGTTTCGAGAAAAGAGGATCAATACCATTAGAAATTGGAGACTCCAGACAGGTACATCATTACTACGTGGGGTTACAGAGCGGTACTTTTGGAGTTGGTTCAGGTTATTAAAATCAGGAGTGAAGTTTCTGCTTGAGAAGGTCAGGATGGTGCCACTAACCCAGCTCTTACCTGTGTCAGTACGAGTACTGTCGCTGCTGCCAACAGGATGAAGACTGGCCACCTGTGAGATGCAAATCTTTACTTGCTTAGGTCTCAGCAGAGCTACTTGACTCAGCAGCCCTTATTTTTCTAGGTCTACTAATACCTTGTTTTGTCCTAGACTCGATCCCAGTAAATCTCGTGAGATACTCTCATTTCTGATGGATTTTGTATGGAACCGAGGATGATACGTACCTCCTAGGAAATGCCCAACGCTTCTCAAAACCAGGCATTTACGTATGATGGTTTGTTCTCTAGAGAAATACATGCTGCTCTGTGCACACAAACATTACCCAGAAGTTGAAGGCTATAACGTTTCATGTGTATGTTTTTCTATAAAACAGTAGTGCTTTGTTTTTTAACTTGATGTCCTTTGTCTCACAGAAAAAGTTAGAAGTACTTTTTTGCTCAGTTAACAGGTATGTTAATCAGGATGTAAAATGTCAGTTTTCCTTCTGAGACTTTGTTCCAAGTACGTCATCCTAAAATCAACAACGTACTTTTAGCACAGACCATTAAATTCCAGCTAACAGACTGACCAGTGAGCCAGGCTCTGTTTGCTGGATGCGTTACTTGAGGTTTGTGGCATGATGGTTTCAATACAGAACCCCCAAATTCTCAGTTCTACACCCTGTGGCACATATGAATCTTTAATGGACTGGACATACCTATGTGCCTAAGGACAGGGCATCAATTCCTTGCTAGAGAAACACAAAGTCCAGTTTTTCCTTTACAAGAGCTTTCTAATTCAAGCATCAGTTTTGCTTATGCTAAGTAATATATTAGCACATGGATTATATCACACTTGCCACTTGATGACATCTTAAACCTGATCTTTCATGTGAAAACTTAATGAAAAGTTACTGTGTTAGGACATCATTCCGTTCAATCTCATATAAAATACAAATTGCATTTTAAAATGTTGTGCTCATAAGCAACTCTATTTTTCAGTCATTTATGTAAACACTTTAAAATGCTAAAGGCAAGACTTTACATTGGCATTTGACCAAAAATGATTTAAACATCTATTATCAAGGCATTAATATACATCTCAGCAGCCACAACGCAGGACTTGCCATACGCTTATGGCAGTTTCCAGCAGAACGAATTCAGAGGGAGGCTGCAGTTCTGAGCACATTTGGTTGGTTGGTTGCTTTTTGTGTTTTGTTTTGCCCTTTCAAAAGGGATTGTACTTGGGGATGTGGAGTCACTGAAGGCAAACTTAGAGTTAAGGCAGAGCACGTGGAGACATGGGAAGGATTGCACCAACCGTTTCCCGAGATGCTCCAATCAGTCAGCAGATAAAATGTGCTTTACAATGGCGACTTCTGTGAACACGCAAGAAAACAAAAGGCTTACTTCTGAACTGCACACGTTTTATCACTTAATACATTAAACCATTCCCCTGGCTCTCCTTCTACAATTAAAAAGAGGACTGAATTATGACTTGTGAAGTTTTCCTTCCTGCTCTTGTACCTTGCAATGTTGGCTATTTTCCAAAAAGATCAGCAAAACAAACTATAACTTATTGAATTCTAAAAAGAGAGAAGGAGTATCTTTAGATGCAAGGCTCGGTGCTTAGGTGTTTGCTGAAGGCTGATTTTCATTGGCTGTTTTCTCTGCTTGCAGTCTTTGGACAGTCTTGTCAAGCAAATCCATAGTATCTCTAAGTGTGACATTCAAGGTAAATGGCTTAGGTTTAATGGTCAACCCGTAAGTGAAGTCCATTTTAGGATCCTCATCTGGATTAGCAGTGAAATGGCACTGATGCACAAGAATGGAGGTAAAGAGAAACATCTGCATCTTGGATAACTCTTCACCAATGCACCGACGTTTTCCCATTGAGAAAATCATCACGCTGCTCGTGAGATCTTTATTGATGGAGCCGTACTCATCCAGGAATCTTGTTGGATCAAAGTCCTCTGGGTTGGACCACTTTGCTGGATCATGATTCACTGACCACTGATTAACAAATATTACCGTGTCCTTGGGAATGAGGTAGCCCATTATGAAGGTGTTGGTCGTGGTGGCGTGCGGGATGGTGACAGGCACAAAGCTGCTGAAGCGCATGGATTCGTACAAGAAAGCTGTGATGTAGGGCAAGTGAGGCTGATCTTCAGCGCACGGCAGACGGTCTCTTCCGACAATTCTATCCACTTCTTCTTGCAGTTTAGCCTGCACTTTTGGATACCTGTCATTTAAAGCAAGCACGTGTACAGACACAACACTTTAAGAAGATTAATTTTTTTAAGTAACGCATGCTGGAAACATTTTTCATAGAACCTCATCCCTCCCCTCTTTGAGCAAAGATTAGATATACTACAGGAACACGTAGATCTTGATGGAAAACTTTGGGAGAAAAATCCAAATTCTTCATGCAACAGTGTCATTTTAGGTTTGCTCAGTTTTCCCTTTATTATCACATGTAATCAATTTTAAATGTAAAAAGTGAAATTAACTTAATGCCCTTAAACTGAATGTCCTCATCCAATTTTGAAAATTAATCCTAGGGCAAAAGTTACATCTCTCCTAAATATTGGGCTTTCTGTTGGAATGACAGCTTGGTTTTCCAGCTCTGTGTGTGACTTCTGAAAGTCAGCACGAGTTTATTGCCAGGCATATTACATACAGATGACAGTCTGCATATTTTTAAACTGAAAATTCCCTGCTAATTATTTTCAGAACAGCTCTAGGGGCTCAGCGTTTGTGTATGCTTTATTAAAGAAAACATTTTGATAGCGATTATAAATGTATTTTAAGACCACTGTCTTGAGCTCTGGACAGTCCGGAAAACTGCACGTTAAGCAAACACAACCAAAACACTGAAGTTTTCCTTGTTCTCTTTTGCCTGCCTAAACGCACGTGTTCCCCCAAGCAGACTGTTGGCTTTCTTAACTATCCATGGCTGCGCTTGGCGTCCCTGCCCTTTCCCCCTGCAGCGGCTCTGCAGGGCCAGTGCGAGCAGCCGGGGCTGCGGGCAGTGCCTTGCCAGCCCGGGTTCCCCTGCACGGTGCCAGGGCCGCGGCTCTGCCCCGGGGCTGCGGAGGTGCTTTCCCCGCAGTCACGCAACCCCGGCTCGGGCAGGCGTTACAGGGGCAGCTGCATAATAGCGGGCTTGTAACCCAGTGCACGAACTCTTTATCTCGCTTAAGCGGTTGTTATCCCGTTCCTATGATCTCCTTGATCTTGACCTGCTAAAATCCGTTGCTTTCGGGTTTTACTCCGCTGCCTTTTAGCCAGGCGCTCTTTACGCAACGCTACCCGACGGCCAGCGCAACTTTCTCTCTTCTCGTCTCCGTTCTTATCTTATTCTGCCGGGCTGCCCGCCCCTGCCGCCTTAAGGAACGGGAAAGCAGCGCTGTGTCCCGGGTCGCCCTCACCTCAGCCCCCCTCTAACGGCCGCTCGTCCCCTCAGCCCCTCTCTAACGGCCGCCCCTCACCTCAGCCCTCTCCCGACGGCCGCTCCCCCGCCCCGCGCGGTGCCGCGGTGGCCGCTGCCCTCGGGCACGCACCTGATGAGGAAGACGAGCAGCCACTGCAGGGCGGTGGACAGCGTGTCCTGGCTGGCGCCGAAGATGTCGGTGACGGTGGCGGGCACGTGCTCGAGCTGCAGCCGCGGCTGCTCGCGCTGCAGGCGGATGAAGGCGTCCATCATGTCGCGGGGGGCGGCCCCCGGGCGCAGGCTCCGCTGGTGCTGCAGGAACTTGCCGCGGACGAAGCCGTAGAAGTCGCGGTTGAGGTCGCGGAAGGCGCGGTAGGCGGCGCGCACGGGGCTGGGGAAGCGCTGCAGCCAGGGCAACGCGTCCACCAGGCTGCCGGCGCCCACGGCGCGCCCGAACTGCTCGTTGCGGCCCACGAGGCGCAGGAACTCGCCGTCGCCGTGGCTGTAGCGGCGGCCGAAGCACAGCGCGCTCATCACGTTGGCCACGGCCACCACCAGCGCGCGCGAGGGGTCGAGGAAGGCGCCGCCGGCGCTGCCGCGCACCAGCAGCGCCACGAGCGCGCGCGCCTCGCCCAGCAGGTGGCGCTCGAGCAGGCGGCGCGTGGCGGGGCTGCCGGTGGAGAAGGCGCGCACCGTTGCGTGCGCCGCGCGGCGGTGCAGCTTCCAGAGCTCGGAGTAGCCGCCGAAGGCCAGGCTGCGCCCGCCCGACACCAGCCGGAAGGAGGGGAAGGGCGGGCGGCCGGCGAAGGCGGCCCCCTGGTGGACGAGCGCCTGGCGGATGGCGCGCTCGCCGTTCAGCACCACCACGGGCCAGCGCCCCAGGCGCAGCCGGAACACGGCGCCGTAGGTGCCCGCCAGGCGCGCGAAGGAGAGGTGCGGGGCGCTGCCCAGCTGCGCCGCGTTCCCAATCAGCGGCCACGGGAAGGGGCCCGGCGGCGCCCGGCGCTGCCCCTGCCGCCGCCGCACGAGGAGCTTGGCCAGCTGGAGGGCGGCGAGCAGGCACAGCAGCAGCAGCAGCGAGCTGTGCGGCGGCGGGATGCTGCGAAGGGCCTCCCCCAGCCGCTCCAGGGCCATGCTGCGGGGAGAGGACAGAAGGGAGGGGGAGGTCGGAGGGCGGCCACCTGGGCGGGCGAGGGCGCGGAGCGCGGAGCCGTGTGCCCAGCGCCCGCCCGGAGCCGTGCGAAAGCCAATGGGGGACCGCCGGGCATGTTGACAGCGGCAGACCCAGCGGCTCACGGCGGCCGGCCGGCTCCGAAGCCCCAGTGAGAAGCGGGGTCCCCCCGGCTGCTCTCCGGGCCCGGCCACGGAGCCCCGAGCCCTCCCGCCCCTCGGGCGCCGTCGGGTGGTGCGGGTGCCCGGCGTCCCTGCGCGGCCGTGGCACCACCGCTCGATGGAGCCGCGAGGGTAGGGAGGGATGAGGCGAGCGGCGGTGCCGGGCTCCCGTCGCAGACTGACCTGTTGCACGCGGCTTCCATCGGAGCCCTCGGGGAGGATGCGGAGGAGTCGGGCGGGGAGCGCGGTGGCGGCGTTCAGACCCCGGGCTCTGGGACGCTCATGAGCAGCCCCCGCTCCTGTGCCCCAGAGCTCGGCGGGTCATGAGCTGACAAGCGCCGCTCGCCCCGCTCCCGGCATAGAGCCGCCGTCACCTTCCCGGAGCGCGAACCCCTCGGAGCTCGCCCCGCCGGGGCCACCTGCCCGCCGTGGGCACCGACGTGGGCTCAGGGGGCGCGGGGGGGAGCGAGGCCGAGACGGATCCGCAGCAGCCGGGCTCCTGGCATCGCCACTCGCGGCTTTAAAGCCCCGGCGGTCGCGGTGCGCGGCGCGGTGCGGGCGTGCCGCACTCGGTCCCGCCGACAAATCGCCGCTGCCCGGCCCTTCCCCTGGCGTGAGGGGTCGCCGCTATTTGCCAGCTGCCCTTGGTGCCTCGCCAAGCGGAGCGCCTGAGCCGCCGATGCTTTTATGGCCCGGGCCCAAAGTTTCAGCGTCGGGGCCACCGGGAGGGAAGCGGGGCGGCGGGCGGGCTCGCCGCCCCCTGCGTCGGGAGGCGACGTCTCGCCTGCATCTTGGGGGCTGAGGGAGCTGCAGAGCTTCCCCTCCTCCGCCCGTCGCCTCCCCGTTGCGTGCGGAGTTCGCATTGCGTGAGCCGGGGCTGGAAAGCCTCCAGCCATCTCCTCCCCGGGCCCCTACCCCTCCTCGCAATACCTGACACCGGCCCGGGGGGGAGGCGGCGGGGAAGCGCCGGGCACCCCGCGGCCCCGCTGCCCCCGGCCTCGCCCCCGCCGTCCGCCCGTGCTCCCCTCCCGCTCCCGGCGCTTTCCTGCACCTCCGCCCGCCCCGGGAGGATGCCGCGCTCCGAGCCCCGCCGGGTTCTCGGCGCCCTGGGGGGGAACCGGGGCCGCATCCCCACCCCTGTGTAAAGGAAGCCCTTCCCCGGGAAGGCAGAAGGGCCGTGCTTTGTCGCTGTGTTCGCTGCACCGACCAAGATCAGAAAATAAAACTTCTTTTTCAGATGTTATACAGTCACGTCATGTGAAGGAAAAAAGGTGTTTGGTAGCATTTAGGGATTAGACAAAATTAGTTGCTGGGAGTCAGCCCAGCTCCGAGTGCGATCCCAGGCCTGGCTGGGGTTGTGCTGTCACTGTCCCGGGCTCCTCCAGACAGCAGTGCTGTTGCTCAGCCCAGCAGCAGCCACGGCTCTGCGTGTCTCCAAGCTCCTGTCCGTGTGCCTCGGTACATGCCGTGCTTCTTCCTGCCATTGCCAAGGGACAGAGGTGCCAGAACATTTCCCAGCAGTGCCAGAAAAAGTGAGCTTCCTTCCTCCCAGCCCATCTCTGGGTGAGCTGGGAGGATCCTGCTGCCCAGCCCTGCGCATGGCCCAGCTTCAAAAAGCAGCAACCAACGGCTCTGTCCCTGCCGCATGAGGGTCGGAACGAGCTTGGAGCCTGAGCCTTTGATCTCCCCACCAGCACCGTGAGATTGAGAACAGATTTCCCATACTGTAACCAAGCAGTGGCAAAGTGGCCTGTCCCACCTCGCTGGCCACCCTTCCTGCCTTCATCAGTCTCATGCTGGAGAGCACAGGGCTGCTCCCTGCAGGCAGCTCCGAGTGCTGGAGCACAGAGCAGTAAGGACTGGCAGCTCGGAGCAGTTACCAGAGCTCTGGATTATAGCGTTGGGCATTTGCCATTGCCAGCAGGCTAACTTGCCTTTTTCCTGGGAACTGTGAGAGTCAGTCGCCTAAAACTCAGGCATTACAGCTTTTCTTAGTAAGTCCCCAAATCCCTTCTTGGAGGCAGCTCTCCAACTGCTTGTGTTGCTCTCAGAGGGAGAGATTGCCATTAACTCTGCAGCAAGCAGAAGAGATTCCATTCCAGCTCTCACGTAAATCTGAACGTATAAAAAATTTATGCCTGCGAGGTGCCCAAGCTCTGGTCGCAATGTGCAGGAGGAAGAACCCTCAGCACGAGGTTGCTGGAGGTGACATGCTGTGCCATTCCTTACCTCTGCTGGAAGTGGTCCACACCCACCTCACTGCCTCTCGGTCTCACTCTGCAGTGGGATTGCTGCCTGCCTGCAGGCGGTCAGCACAGAGGGGAAACAAAGACTCTTTTACATATTTTGTTCTGTCATGGTAGGACCCTGGTGCCCTGAGCTAGGTGCTGTGCTAATGGGGTATTTGCAGCCTGAGGCTGGTACCACGTTAGCCAGAGCATTATGATGTCTATGTACAATAGATGTTCACCCAGTTTTCTGGGCTCTCATTCTATGTGACCTTGATTAGTTCCTTGATTAGTCAAGCATAGCTTGGGTACAACATCACACCTGCGTATTAGTGTGGTGCAAAAAAGCAGGCAGTGGGTGAGTGGGCTCTCGGTCTCTGTTATATTCCATGAATTGCCCTCCTGCCTACCTCTTTATTCACTCTCACTGCTTCTCTTCTTGTGTTTCTAGAAGCACAGAAATTCAGAATTGCTCTAAGATAATGCATGTTTCTTTTCTCCAAGTTCTGGGGACTTAATTCTGATACAGGTACTACTGAAGGCAGCCCCGGATTTCTAAGGTGAATTTAGCTTTGTTCAGGTTCAAAGACTGAATCACTGAAAATGTACGCTGCCTAAAGTGAGTGGTTTCTGAGGCGTAGGGAAACGCACTTCGTGTAAGGTATGGAAGAGGAAAGGAGCCGAAGGGGCAGAAGTGGGTGGGTTTGGGATTAAGGGAAAGGAATTCGGGCTTAATCTGTTAAAAATCCTGATCGATTTGACAGGAATGCCAGACACGGGCTGGCAGAGTCTGTCGGGACATCCGTGCCTCTGCAGATGCGAACGAAGGTGCTTTCTGGAGGTGGACAAAGGCCTGGGTTATGGAGGTGAAGGCTTGGTAAGGGGAAAGGAAGTGCAGAATCCAGAGAGTCTTCATTTGCCTTTTGAGAGGAAACTTTTAGCTCTCTGCCACAGTTCTCTCTTTTACAAGAACCCCCCTTAACCCTTAACAGGTTTTTTGCAAGCGTTAAGAGCTACATACCTAAATAAGGGTTTGCAGACTCAGTTCTCAGTTTTTCTTCTGACTGTGACAGCCATTGGCTGCTTTTTGGGTACTGGCAAGGTCAGTTAGGATCTGCTGCATGTAAATCCTCCTGAGCAGCAACTGGAATTTCTCAAGGACTTGTCATTGTCTCATTTTCTTTCCTTACCTCTTCGTTTCGCAGCTTGCCGTGGAGAACCCTCCCACGCTGGGTTCCTCTGGCTCTTTCCCATACCTGAGTGCTCACTCTTCATTTTATAAATTCTTAAGGCGGATTATACAATGATTGAGCAATGTTTTATCCTCGAATTGCTTCAGTACAGGGCTTGTACAAATTGTTTACAGTTTATAGAGCGATCCAACCCATTCTTCATTAAACAATCCCTTGGAAATATTGTTTCCGATTGCCTGTTCCTGAATGTTGCTCAATACTACATAAGATGAAGAAACAAGCAGTGTCACTATAAAACACAAATTGCTTGGAAACTTAAATGCTATATCCTATTGTTTTAGGCTGCTTAAAATTTTACAGGTGTTCTTATGTACTTTGAGCTTGATTCTAATCTCAGCTGTACAGTTGAAAGTCGGAAAAATTGCTGTTAAAACAATCAGAACTAGAACCTTGCGTGCCTCCGCGCTTGGAACAGTTTACTCCAATTATGTCTGCACAGCAACCCAGCACAATGCAGTTACCACCGTGCTTCAAGGAGATTCTAATCCAGGAGCAGATGTCAGGGGGTCCCGGGGCAGCCAGAGCTGACACCTGTGCTTGCTGCTCCGTGCCACAGAGAAGTACCTGCTTGTATCTACGTGGTACTGAATTGCTCAGTGCTGAGACTGCACTGAGATGGGGGTACCACAAGTGTGGAAGATAATGAGATTGTGTCTGATGCATGTTCCTTGTTCTCCTCTGATTGGCAGCTTTCCCATGATGGTGAGCTTGACATGCCAGCAAAACACAGGGAGCCGTGTCCTCAGTGCTGCCCTGAGCGTCAGGCGTGCACAGGAGCCAGCGGCAGCTCCATGATTCAGGGATATTCATGTACTTACTTTAGCCTAAATTAAAGCATTTTTGGCATGCTTTTTAAAGTACATGTATTTGTGGTTACATATCACATTCTTAACCTTCATTAATTTGCAGCTCTCTTTGGACTTTGGTTTTGCCCTGCATTCCCACTGGCTTCCCAGCTCACATTTTCGACTCTCCCCGGCTATTGTAAAGCCCAAGTCAGGCTCCTAGCCCCGAGCCAAGTTCCCACAGCTGCTCAGGGAAGGGAAGGAGCCTCCTGGCTCTTGCTGGGGCTCAGCTCAGTGCTACTCTCATTTGTTGCCTCTCCCTCTGTTCACATTTTCTATGTTACTTGCAAAATAAAGGCGTACATTGCAGTGTGCTTCCACACGGGTTACACACAAACATGATTGCAGTAAGTAAGGACTTAATTCTTTATGCTTAATTCCAGCATCAACCTGGTTTATGGAACTGTTTCAATTTTGCATTTCCAAATTCCTACAATGTTTATTTCCAAACTTTGTTTTTTCATGACAGTGTTAGACGTAACCACACAGCTAAGTTTTCTCTGAGAGGAAAACACTGAGCTGATCACGTTGTGCCTATCCTTAGAGCAGCCTTTTGAAACAGTCCTCTGCTGTGGGGCAAAAGAGCCAAATCTGATTTACACGCTGGTGGCCCCTCATCCATGGCATTTTGTGTGTGTGATTGTGTTTATGCTACCCAAATGATCTTTATTGAAGTACTCCAAAACACATGAAAGAAAAATGGATGAAACAACGATACTTAGGGAAGTTTAGACCATGGGTGTCCAACCTTTTGGCTTGGCTGGGCTGCACTGAGTGAAGAGGAACTGTCTTGGGCTGCGTATAAAATATATAATATAGTTAATGTTTATATAGGTAACAAAACTTATTTTTTTAATATACTTTTGATTAAAACATAAAGAGAGCAACAAAACCAGCAAACGAGTAGGATATTTGACATTGTTTTTGCGAAACTAATGCATCAGTCTGGTTTGATGGAAGTGGCTGTGATTCTCAGGGAGTTCTCAAGGCATTCATCAGAGATTTTCGATGAAATTTTACTCTTCCTGTGCTTCATCTGTGAAAATACTTGTTCACAAATGTATGCGCTGCCAAAAAGGGATGACATGAATAAGGTGTCATTGTGAAAGGAGAGATATTTTTCTCCGGTGAGATAGGGCTTATAGAAGTCTTGTAGAGAGACATGATCAGATTTTTGTTCTGTATACATTCTATTTGAAAATTTGTGGGTAATTATGTCAACTGAAAATGGAGTTGCAAATATACCCCAAAATCAATGATTTTTTCAGCAATCTTGAAACCAAATCTCAAATTCCTTTATCAAAACAGAAAGTAAGGCTGCATATTTTTAACAGTTGACAGGACAGTTTTTAGCCAACATATCAAAATGCATAAAATTATTTGCCATAACTTGAGTAAACACTGCACTGCGCCCTCCCCATGTCCTGGGTTCAGCTCAGACACTGCTAGCAGCACACCGGTGTTCAGTTGTTGCTGAGTGATGGGTGTGTGCCCAGAGCTGGGCTGGGCCACCCAGTGGGGAAGAACCACTGCCGCCATGATAGCGTGGCAGCAGGGGACAGGCTGCAGTACGGGCTGTGCTGGGCCGCATGTGGCCCCTGGGCCGTGGGTTGGGCATGTCTGACTTAGACCCTGCTCAGCATTGGCGTTAGCGTATCTGTCCTCAAAATGTGCTGTGTGGGCAGACTTCTGTGCCTGCTCACTGTCCCTCTTTAGCCAAGGGACTCCCTGTGGCACCTGGCAGCTTCCTGGTATCACACTGTGTCTGAGCTGTGCAGAACCAAGAGCTGTGCTGCCAGGGCCCGGCTTTATTTTGAACTATAGAAGCTTTATAGCCTGTATGATACAATAGCTGACTCCAAAGCTTAAAAACAGTAGCATCATTTAGGGCTAATATTGTTAACAAGCAGTAATATTATATTTTTCATTTGTTTTCTAGACTTTGCTGGATGTTGTATTAGAAGTTGTGTTATGGAGTTTGTAGTGCAATTGCGTTATTAACTTGAGGAGTTCAGTACTGGCCAGTTCAGCAAATGACAGTGCATTTGTATGCTCAGGGTAGTGATGGCTGGTAGCTCAAATCATCTCCAAGCTACAGCTGAAAGCAAAGTCTGCTTCACTCACAGGTGAAAGCAAATTCTGTATGGGTGATGGTTTTGAAGATTTACTTGTGAAGTTCTACAAAGTCTCTGCTACAGATGTGCAAAATACCATTTTTCAGAGATTGGAAATTTGTCCAAATCTGAGTGAATTACCAAGGGAAGAGTAAAAAGCAGATGTGAGAGAAAAGACATTACTTGGACAAACATCATGCTCCTGTTTTAAAGCTCGAGGCTACAAAGCATTTGAAAGAAAAGGCCACCACCATGAATATGAACAGTTATTTTTCTTCTTCTCATAAATGGGTTCCACTGTTTTTAGACTGAGCATTTCTAAAAATATGAAACGGATTTTCCTGGAACAGGAAATTTCAGACCAGATGATTGCAGCTGGACAAAGGTACAAGTAATGGTGAGTTGGAGTTTCCAGCTAAGGGAACTCTGCAAGTGGACACTGTGCACAGAGAGAGAAGATGGCGAAGCACAGATGGAAGAAAGAGACTTACAGTTCTTTGATGAGAATACAGGTTTTCCTATCATGTGTTCTAGCCATTGATTAAACCAACCTATGAATTTTCACCTCACCACTTCCCAAGCAATGATTTCTCGTTGTAAGTATGCTGGTCATTTGGGTTCTTCAGTTTGCGTTGTGTGTACACTGCTCTTTGATCCCTTGACAGCAAAACAGCTCTTCAAAATAGGCAATGCAATTTGAATGTAGTGGCCTCTAGAGCAATCCAAGCTGTATTTCAAAGTTCTTCTTCCTTCAGAGATTAAATCTGGTTGCACAGTGGGGGGTGCAGGTCTGACCATTGCTTTGTCCCCTGTTATGATACCTTCAATCGTACTGATTTAAGGGAGTTCCTGAACTGTGCTGTAAACATCTAAGAGTACTTCAGAAAGTGGTGCCAGAGGTCTAGCATGGTGCATATATATGTGCTCTATCTTTGGAATCAGACTAGGGCCATTACTGAGGCAGAGTGTCAAGTGAAAAAGGCAGGTCTTGGCTACCTGTCCTCTTTCAGGGTGTTCTTGGGGCTGGCAAACTGTGCCTGCCTTGTCTAGGCTTCAGTTTTAACTTCTGAAAGTCCCATTCTCCTTACTGCCATGTTCACGTGGTTATGTCAAACTTGCCTGCACCATTAAGCAAAGACTCCTTAGGGTCTGGAGTAGTTTCTTGTCCAAGGGATTGAAATTCTGTAATGGAAAGCCTTTTGTGTTTTAAATCAATATATGACCATTACGTAAGTCTGCTCCTTTCAGGTGTTCTGAGTGAGGAGATTGTGCTGGGCACAGGCTGATTGTCAAGCTGGCAGCTGAACCAGATAGAGACACAGTACTGTGTGCATTGTGAGGGCTTTCCCTAGATTTAAATCATAAAGAATTGGGATTTCCCAGAGTTCATGTCACGGACCTAAGAAATTTCCTGTCAGTCAAGGAGTTGCTTGTAAATGTCACCCCTCAAAAAATGTCACCCTTGCTTAAACTCACCAGGAAACATGTTCACCCCCCTTCTCCTCTCCATTCCTGCAGGTCAATAGAATTTGTGAAGAAGCTGCAAATAGATTTTCCACCAGAAACAGTGGGTTTGCTGGCTTTGCTGAAGTATCCTGTCAGATGTGTGAATCCAAAATAGACTTTCAGTGACTTGAGTGCTTAAAGCTCAGCTAAGGAAATTTTGCACATCCTTCTGCAGTTGGGCAGTCTTGGCTTGGTTTCCTCTGTTGTGCAAGGATTTGGTGTATTCGCCTCCAGCACTAACTGCATTTTAGTGGTAAGCGAAATGACTCAAATGCTGAAGACTGGGATGCATGTGGGTAATACTCTCGCCTATAAAATTATTCATGCTCTTCCCTGAGGTATGGGAAATGGGAGTTGTTCATTTGCGCACTTTCTAATTTGAAGAAAGGTTTAGGGAAAATAGAGTCGAACCAAAGGGATTGGGGAAACTCCCTTTGTGGTATCTGTGGTCAGTCATGGAAAACTGAGCACAGGATATGTTTACGGCATTCCCTGTAATGGTTGCAAACTTGATCAAGAGAGTTGACTCCTCCCATAAGACAAGCAATAGTAATTAAGGTTTCCTCTCAGTAAATTCGGCAGGGAGAGAAAACACTCTTGACACAAGCAGATCGCTCCTAGCGTTTGGAAGCGAACACAAGGGAAGTGTCTGTTTCTGAGCCCTTCAGGTCTTCTAACTTTCAGCAATGGCAGATCAAAGACCACGAGGGAAGCAGGCTGCAGGTGCCAGTCAGGGCAGGTTTCGTCTTGTCACAGCACTCTGGTAAGAGGCATTTGCTAATGTCTGTTAATCCCATGGCACGCCAAGGGAGAAAAACAGAAAAAAATGTCCATAAATCCTTCCCTCTCACCAGCAGCCCACAGCCAAGCTCAGGGGGCCGCAGGAAGGCTTGCTGCCCGCCTCTGGAAGGGAGAGCGGTGGGCAGCCTGTGCCACCTCGGTGGCAGTGCTGGGTCACCCTGCAGGGACCACCTCTGTCAGGGAACAGTGTGGCAGCTCCGCACTGGGGGTGCACCCTCAGGGCAAGGAGCGGGAGAGCAAAGGTCTCCCAGAGGAGAAGGCCAAGGGTGCATCTTGGCCACCATCCTCAGCCACCGAAACACCCTCAGGATGTTGGGGCAGAAGCGTGAGACACTGCGCAGCACTGCAGGGATGGGCAGCAGCAGTGGAGGTCACCGGGGGCTTCACCGACACAGGGCAAAGGCAGGACTAGGCAGGGCTCGGGGCGCTCTGAGGGGTGGCTTTGGCCAGAAGCCAGCTTTGCCCCCGTCATTCTTTTGAGGTGTAAATGGCATGCAAGCAGGCTCCTCTCAGTGGCTTCTCTGCGAAGATAAATAACCTGATCCCCTGGTTATTATCCCCCTGCTCTCCTCCCCTTCCCCCTGACTGACTTTGATTATTGTAACTTTACATGCGCTTTTAATTTGCGTGCAGGCAAGTACAAAGGCACAACCGGATATACCTGTTATTTGCCAATGACCTGAAAGAGTATAGTTTATGTTAAGCCTTGGGTTATGGTAACGTTTGCACGCGATTCCTCAATATACATGCTGCAGGCAACTGATGGATGGAGGTGATGGAGGGTGGAGGAAACTTTTAAAGTGACAGAACCTGATTTAGTTCCTATTTGATGCACCAGTTGTGTGCAGGCCAATATTTCAGTTTTGTACCAAGCACCGCTCTTGCCCTCTCCAGGCAAGGAGCACAGGGGCATGTTATCTGGGCTGCAGCTCCTGCAGCTGATCTCATGAAAGCTTTATGAAAACTAGGCGAAAAAGGCACGTAGGGTATTCACACCTCTCTATTCATACTTTGGCCTGTCAGGGAGAAGCTTTCAGGAGGAGGAGGCTGTGGATGAGGTGCTCTGTGCAGGGGAGCAGTGCTGAGCATGCAGAGATGCAGCACTGCTGGGGCTGTGGGGCCGTGCTGGAGTGAGGCTCTCCAGTTAGTGCGCAGGCCTAAACTGCTTGGAGAGATTGCACTTGAGCTGGCCTCCCTCAGCACAATTTACAGAATATCTACCACCCACCTGTTGCCTGGTACTGCAGGAGAGGAAGGAAGTGGTATGCCTGCTAGTTACAGCAGAAGACTAGAAAAAGATGGGTCCAATCCCAAACCTGCACACTGATTTGCTCGCTCTTAACTGTAAGCTAAAAGAAAGCCTAGAAATATATATTTTTTAAACTTGCATTTCACTGATTCCACATCAAATTATCTAAGTCTTCAGGCAGAAGGGAAATGTTTTTATCTGCCAGGCAAGGAAATTTATTTTGAAGTCTCAAAACACAGTGGTTTTGTTTCAGATATGTCTTAATGCAGTGTTAACGACTGCGCCGAAGGAGCTAATCAGGCATTTCTTGTGAAGGTTCAGGAAAGGAATGGGATCCCTACCTTTGTCAGCACCGCATCTCATCTCCTAAGAAGTGAGCACGGTGTGAATGAAGAGCTGTTTTGGCCTTATGGGGCAGGCTTTACTGTACATACATCCTTCAGAGACCAAGGGACAAGGTACAGAGAGTTGAATGCTACTCTTACAGATGAAGGAATAATGAAATGTTAAAATAGCAGAAGATGAGGTAGACCTGTTGTTAAGAAAGCAAATTTATGTGCTTCATCTTCCCTAAGAAATTGGGAGTGGGTCTGCCTCATATCTTCTCTACTGTTCTCTAGCAAGTTAAGACAGACCTTGGGCAGCCAGCATTCAGGAAAACGATGCCTAAATATGTGGGATAGTGTTTGAGGGACAAAGTTTTTAGTCCTATTTTTAAGTCAAACAAAACAAAGTTGGCTTCCTTTTCTTCAAAAGCCCACAGCAGGCAGCCATGGTCTGCTTGTGAAGGGCATTTGTCTGGAGCTGCCTTGAAAGTAAATGCGTTTGCATTTCTCTTCTCTGCTCAGCAAGTTCTTGCTTCCTGTTTGCATCCCTCTGTTTATCTGCTCCTTTAAGGAACAGGCTGTATTTTAAAAAACTCTTCCTTAACAGCTTTCTGCTTCCCGTGATGTTTTTCTGTTCTAAGCTTCCAAAATACATGACAATTTTGTGTGTTTTCATTGTTACTCCTCTCCTTTTGTCTTGATACTTTGGCTGAGCGTAGAAAATTAACAGCAGCTTCTTAGAGGCTGTGAACTCTTAAACACTTGGCTGATCTTCCTGTGGTCAGAATATTTCTCAAAGCTAAAATGTGTGTGCACGCTTGTTCTGATCAAGAAAGTTTTCCTTTTGGAAAAAAAAAATATAAATAAATCACCATTCCATGGCCTGATTTTTAAATAAGTTCCGCAAAATTGTATAGCACTGCTGTAAGTGCTGATGCACAAAACAAGCCTTTAAAGTGCTGTGGGCTCAAAAGCCTTGAAAGGCTGTTCCTGTTTTGGAAGAAAACATTCACAACAGCAGACCCTGTTGTGATAGGGTTAAACTGTTAGGAAAGGGTTACAGGCTGCCTGCTTGTCGCTTGCTCCAGCAGGGGTTTAGATTGAGATGTGTGCCCTTTTTCTGGCATGGAGAGCTGGGGAGCCCCTGCAGCTGGCTTTGGATGAGGGAATAGTTTTGCTTTGTGTTACTTTATGAATTTGATGTTTAGATAATAAACTGTATCCCGGAGCGAAAGCTGAACAAGGCTTGGGTATTTCTGTGCCGCGACCTTTCCCTTTCCCCTGGGCAAGAAAGCCCACCAGTGTACAGGCTCTGAAAGAGCATATGACAAGAGTTGTAAAGTATTTTTTTGTCTTTTAATAAGGTAATTCAGGTTTACGTTATCAAAAGAGAAGTGTGAGGAGGGAGGCCCAAGGAGCTATAAAGAAGCAGCCGGCCCACGTTTCGCTTGCTGTGGATGCAAGAGAAAGTCCTGCTGAAGGTAACAGGTCTTTTGATGAAAGCCCTGTGTTTGAGATGGGTTCATGATATCTGTCTAATACTCAGCATTTCCAGTGCCCACATTACAAAGCAGTGACTGCTGGAGCATGAGGTGTGTCCTTTGTCTACCGAAGATTCTGAACTCCCAGATAGGAAACAACATTTGGTCAGGAGAACAAACAAGCTACTGTGACCTTCAGCTGGCTCATGAGTACAGACATGAATGCAGTCTGAAGCAGTGCACATTTGAAACACAGCAGCAGTACCAACCTGCGTTGGTGTTACTTGCTGTTGCTGTTACCACAGCAGGCAGGGCTGCCTGCCCTGCACCTGCTGCTGCTGTGGGAGCAGGAGCTGCTTCCCAGGGAGTGCGCAGCCTGGGGAGGGAGGCTGCTGTCATGCCTGAGCTGTGGTGGTGAAGTTGCAAAAGGCAGATTTCAGTTTGCAGTGGGTAAGAAGCAGAATACCTGAGGTGAGGGTAATGACTCGCAGCCTCTGTCTGCTCTGAGGAAGTCTGCAGGGGAGCTCTATCCAATTTTAAGCACCATATTCAAGAGACATGAATGGACTGGAGGGAGATAGGGGTAGAGCAGCAAGATTTATAGCAAAGCTTGAGAGAAGGAAACTTTGGCTTGCTTAGGCTGATAAGTACTTCAGAATTTAGATGGATGTTTTAAAAAGTAATGACTGGGCATTTTTTCCAGCTGCCAAGAATGTATGGCCGAAACTTACCTGATCACTATAGAAGATTTAAACATTAGGAAAAACTTTCTGCCAAGAAAAGAGAACACTGAAAAAGCTGCCGATTGGAGGTTTTGGCAAGTTAAAAAAAAAAAAAGATTTCTCTGCTGTGGTCAGCATGCACATGGTTTTACCTTGTTTTGATGGGAGTGAATGGACATGAAGGACTGCTCTGGCCTGATGTGGCTTTGCATGTTGAAGCAGAGCAGAGGTGACAGTGGCCCTGGCATGTTTAGGCACTGTAACATGCATTTACCAAGCACTGCAGGTGGAGGGCAGCCAGGGAGCTGCCTGCTCTGTGCAAGCCCATGCACTTCACTCTTCTTGGTCCTGGTAATGTCTCTCATATCTGAGTGCTTTTTCAGTTCTGTCTGTTGACAGTCTTGTTGATGATTTTACAGTTATTTTTGATGTCCACACTGACAAGCATTTCTCCTTTCCAGTAACGTTAACAATCACAGCCCCTTCATTTAACACTCCTGTAAGTACTTATTTCTCAGAAGCCAGAGAAGTGTTGCAGCAAGCGTCTGGCCAGTTGTCTCCCAGCACAGTCAGCTGTGGGATCCATTGGTGCACACAATGCCACAGCAGGGTGCTGCTGGATCATCCAGCAGGACAAATTTGATGTGACCAAGTTTTTGTGCTTCATGCCAGGTGTGCAAGGAGATGTGATACAAGCAAGAGCAGTATGAATAAATCTAGGTTGGGATAAACTATACAGGTGATTTCTTCAGTGTTCTGGACTGGTTTGAACCAACAGAGCCAGTCGGTAACAATTCTAAATAGCCAAGAAATTTTTGATCTATATTCCAAATATGCTTGCCTTGTGGAGTGGTGTGGTTGCGTTGTACTTGTTCTGCCTGATGTATAATTCTCACTGTTGCACTAAGGTTGGCTGAAATTATTATTTCAGCACACAGGCATGTGGATTCTGCTTACACAGTCTGCATCAGACGGTCTAGTATGGGTTGCTTGCTGTGATTTTAACATACCTTTTCTTGACCTATTTTGCTCTTCAGCATCCTTTTTACATATTACAGAATGGATTTTGAGTGGTCTCTCCATTGTTTGTTCTTGATTTAAGACTTAGACAACTGTCCAGATAACACAGCAAAACAGTTTGTAATCTGGAATAATTTCTGACAATCAATTGTGCTGAACTGTGAAGGCACAATTTAAGTGTAAGTAGTTGCATACTTCTAAATTCCAACCAGCATCTGAAATAGATCACCTGGGGATGCAGATGCATTTGCATAAATGTACACAGATCTTAGTGATAATAATGCAAGTAATATTTTTTGTGAGGTAATTGCAGACGCTTTCACAATCACTCATAAGCATAGCTGTACAGCACACTTGTGATGTGAGTAATTATTAAAATTCCATTTTAGAGTGGCAAACAGCATGATTAGGGACTTTCCAGAGGCCACCCCTGACATCTTTTTACTTACTTAAAAAAAAAAAA
>WBMW01003581.1:946742-999447 GCA_013396635.1 Penelope pileata | reverse complement strand
CACAGAATAGTTTGAGTTGGAAGGGACATTAAAGATCATCCAGTTACAACCCAGTTACAATCCAGTCATCTCCCACTAGATCAGGTTTTCCAAAGCCCCATCCAACGTGGCCTTGAACACCTCCAGAGGTGGGGCATCCACATCCTTCTGTCATATCAACTGTGCCACTTGGCGTATCTCCTGAGGATGCACTCAATCCCACTACCCAGGTCATTGATAAAGATGTTGAAGAGCACTGGTTCCAAGACTGACCCCTGGGGAACACCCCCCATCACCGGCCTCCACCTGGACATCTACAGTTGACCACAACCCTCTGGCTGCAACCTTCCAACCAATTCCTTATCCACTGAATAGTCCACCCTTCAAATGCATGTCTCCGATTTAAAGATGTGATATGGGACCATGTCAAAGGCCTTACAGAAGTCCAGGTAAATGACATTTGTCAGTCTTCCCTTGTTGACTGATACCGTCACTCCATTATAAAAGGCCACCAGATTGTTCAGGAACAATCTGCCCTTCGTGAAGCCTTGCTGGCTGTCTTGGATTACATCCTAAACTTGCATGTCCCTTAACATAGCTTGCAAGAAGGTCTGCTCCATGATCTTCCCAGGAGCAGAGGTGAGGTTCACTGGCCTGTAGTTCCCCAAGTTTTCCTTTCTCCCTTTCTTAAAAATGAGAGTGATGTTTCCCATTTTCCAATCACTGGTGACTTCACCTGACAGCCGTAGCTTTTTAAATATGATGGAGAGTGGCTTGGCAACCACATCAGCCAGCTCCCTCAGGACCCTGCGATGTATGTCGTTGGGACCCTTAGGCTTGTGCCTTTGTCATTGGGCCCCATAGGTTTGTACTTTTGCTTGTTATTGCCTGTTTTACCCAATATCTTTTTATTTTCAAGCAGACCCTTACTAAGTGTTCTCACTGATACGTGCTTTGGACAGATATTTTCCATTTTACTAGGAGTGAGGAGAAAACAAGCATGTTCTATACTAGTAGAAGTAAACACATAGTCAGCTCCACAGGCAGTCAGTGTGTGTGCCTTTTATTACATCTGTTAGGTATCATCTGGGACAGACGACTCCAGCGCTGCTGTGGATGTGGTCATGTGCTGACTCGTGGGAGAAGTAACGCGCACAGTTCACACGCAGAGACCTTGGCTGCAGATGTGCTGCTCACAGCACCAGCAACGCGTGTGAGCTGTCAGAGGACACAAAGCTCCCCACGGTGACCCCTTGTTCCTTGGCTTCATGTCCCCACATGAAAGGTGGAGCATCCTGGGAGGTCAGGAGACCAAAAACTGCAGCTGGAAATTGTGGAGGGGGAGCATGGAGCTGGAAGAAAATCTCCAGGGATAACTTATCCCACTCTGCTGCTTCCAAGTCTGGATCAAATGTGCCTATAATGCTCCCAGTAGATGCGTGTCTGAGTTCTCCTGAAAACCCTCCCTGGTGGAGATTCCACTTTATCCTCTGACACTTTGTCTGAGGCTTTCTTTCTCCTTCCCAAATGTCACACTACAGCTTTCCATCTCACACTTCAGACACACCACCTTTTATTAGCCAGGGACCCAGAGAGTAGGTTCTTCTGTCTGCAGGCCTTTGTGTATTTCAAGTCAGACATAGTGTCTGACAGACAGACAGACCCTTCAGTCTTCTCCAGATGGAGCCTCCCAGTCTCCTTGTAGATGACAGTTTTTAGATGTATTGCAATTCTTCTCTGTTATTTTTCCAGGCACCCAGCTATTGCTGTGTGTTATTCTTAAAACCAGAGCCTAAAACTGGACAGGGTACACAAATGAGCGTAAATGAGTAGAACAAAAAAACTTTTTTAAGACAGATCTCCTGTCACATAGCCCCAGGACTGCAATTTACATTATCATGTTCCCTCTTTTTGGAGCAGAAAGCAATTTCTTTTCAGTACTTTGTGTCCTGCAACTATTTCTCTTGAGGTAATGGAAAACACTGAACAAACATAGTATGATGAAGTTATAATAGTTAAATATGTGTCGCTAACTTTGAATTTCATTACTTTTATTAGTTTACTATCATAGCAAATTTGTGGTGATTAAGAATGTTTCCTTTTCACATGGGAATGACACAGGAGTTGCTCATCCCCAGGAACAGCTATTTCTACTTTAGCAGGAGCTATCTTTATGATCTTCTTGGAACACATTATTCTTGAATTCTCCTCTTCATCTGGCTGCTAATCTTGTTCTGATGCTCAGAAAAATGCAGCACTGTGGACATGAATATTTGGGTGGAGTACACAGGTAGGACCGTCTTCTTCATCAAAGTTATCTTGCAGTTCTTTGCTTTAAAAATCGCCCTTACTATCTCTTCAGATACTTTTTGCAATGACTGTGGAACTAAGACATCCCAATGGCATATCTTTTGTCATTTTGAAGTGTCCACTCTGTTTTGTACAGGAAGAGGGCAGTTAGGAACTCTGGGCAGACGTGCAAGACCCTAACGCAGACTGTAGTTCTTACCAGGAGGTATTTCTACTGTGAAGTCACCAGATGTGCAGCTCATCTGTGGCCACAATACATTTCTCTTCTCATAGCTAATGTAGAGGACTCATTTAATTACTGCACGCAATTACCAGGCACTTTCCCTAGTGGCTACATGAAAAACTTGCGGTGGGATTTGGAGGAAGTTACAACACATTTCTGTCTCCCAGTAGGGTTGCTTTGGCTCAGCACACCTGGTAGCATTTATTCTGACTTGGATCATCTTCAGAGAAATTGAGAGGATTCAGGCTAAACCTCCGTGTTGACAGAATACCAGTTTCTCCATGGTGTATGTAAGCAATCCCTTTATTTTCACTACAATTGTGTTTTATGACAATGCCCGTGCCTTCTAGTATGAGGGGCATATGCTGCAGTGAGAACGGCATCCTAAAAGATTGTGGATGGGAATGAAGGCAAGAATCGTTGGCGAAGAACGTTACACTAAAGAAACACATCAAAAAATTGGCTATGCCCTGGAAAGTCAAAATGATTAAACAGTGAGACGTGTCATTTTATCGTCTAGCTACATGCAGCATGTGTTTCCCATGTCTCGTATTACAAGTAAATGAGAACTGAACGTTTATGGTAATACCACCAAGGAAGTATGATATCATCTCTCCCACAGGTGTTAAGTCAGTTTTCCAAGGTACGTTTACATGGTGTGCTTCAGACCACTAGCACACATGAGTTACTTAAGCAATATCTGTAATTACAGGAGAGTTTGAGGAATAAAAACATTGTCTAGCCAGATATGAGTTGTAAAATACCTTATGGCAAAGTAGGTGATGTCATTCATCTTATCTCGATAAATACTTGCTAGGGCATGAATTTGATTGAAGGTAAATGAAGCTGATAATATGGTTTATAACTGCACAGCACATAGATCTTATGTAATAAGACTAGTCATTAATAAGATCAATAGTCTGATAGCAAAGAAACAAATTTTCTTCTATTTTGACATTTATAAGTCCATATTTCAGGATACTGGTCTGCTTTTATATAAGTTGTAAAGCACAAATAAATGGTACAAGATTACTAGAGAGAAAGTGACAAAAATCAGCATCAATAACACACCCAGCTCGATGCATTTATTTTCATTTTGGGTCATCGGGGGACTGGATAACTAGAGATTGTTATTATTATAGAACCATTATGTGCCCTTTATATTGTTTTTGTTTGTTTATTGAAAAAAAAAATAATGCAATTAAACATGATGGAAATGGCACTTGCCTGCTAAGACTGTTTGTTATTTGTTATCTTTTATATTAGGAGCACATATATTACATATAGAAGCTGTGAAATTGAGTAAAAACCAGTAACCAGAACTTGTTATTTATCTTTAGTTATAATGCATGGCTCCAGGACAGATTTACAGTTGTCTTTCTTTAAGGTCTGGAACATTTTGGTAAGAAAATTGTATATATGTAAAGTTCAGTGCTTGTGAAATAGCTTAGATATTTTTTAGCTTAGATTTTGTTGACTCACACATGAAGCGTTGGACATTACCATTGTGATACCCTTGAAACTCCTCGTAACCATTAAGCACAGGACATGCCCACTGTGCTTCAGCCCCAGCCTTGGCCATTGGCGTAGGCATACTTGGAGCCACAGCTGCTGAGAACAATGGTTGTTTGTGCAGGGACCAAGGTCCTTGTGGTTTGCCATCTGGGCCACTGCAGGGGATGGTCACCAGGCTGTCTGCTGGGCCACTGCTGGCTCTGGAATGGCTTCTCAGGGCCATCAAAATCAGCCCAACAAAATGGTATTCATTACACAGCTCCTTCAGAGAGCATCACCCCTCGGCATTTCCTCCATGGGAGCCCAGAGACAGAAGGAGAAAGCTGTGTCTCTCATTGCCGTTGCAGTGCTGGTCTCTCGATTTGTTTTTCTTGGTGGTTTTTCACAGTCTGATCCCACTCAAGTGTCTTAGCAGATGTGCTTGACCACCTACGGTCTTTTTGGACTGTTTTCCTTCCTGGCTTTTCAAGTTCAGCTATTCATGCAATCTGAACTATGTGTTGATCTCTGAGACTGTTCCAATTTCACTTAATGCAGCAATTATTTAAAAAAGAAGTGGGCAGCAGTTCTCCAAAATATTTGTCCACATTTCTCTTGGATGCTTTCCTTTAAAAAGCAGATGAGGGAAAGGTCTGGCTTTAGCTAGTTTCCTGTGGAGGCAAGGCATGGGCAGTGCTTCCTGACCACACATACATGTGTCTTATTCCTCCTCTTATTCCTATCCATGGGCTGCTCGGGGCTAGAGCTGCAGAGATCTGCATGATCCTGTATATTCCTGTAAACTTCAGTCAAACCATGCAGGAGAGACGTATTAGCAAGGCTTTGCTTCAGCTCAAGCTCATCCTTTAACAGACACAATGCATCCGTGAGACATAGATTGACAGGGGCAAATTCAGTAGCTCCATAACTCACACAACTCACACAGCAAAAGTATGCTTACTTCTCCTGGCCAGGAGTAAGGCAGTGTCTTTGTGGGTGCTGGATCTTGAATTTTATGGAAGTCCTTATCACGGTTTATTTCTCCTGTTTTTCACTTTGCCTGTAGGTTCGTTTTCTGCTTAGCATATGCATTATGGAGTCCCACAGGGCTCAATGCTGCACCTAATTCTAATGCATATATGTTTTCTCAGTCTTGCTTTCCACTGAAGGCGTTGCCAGAAGGCATCGCTACATCAATCATTCTTCAGCACTCCTTTCCTGGTGTGTCATGTTCTTCTCTTTCATGCTGTGCTGTGATTTACTGTTTATAGCACACAGGTTTTCAATAAAAAATGACACTGAGCAAAATTGAAGTGGTATTTTACCAATTTCACTGTTTACAGCTTTTTCAGCTTCTATTTATAGTCACTTTTTAATCTATAGAATTATAATACTATTGGCACCACTTTTCCTTCTCCTCTCCAAAGAGAAGCCCCTGGTTGTCATTCAGTCTTTACACGTAGCTTTTACCAGCATCAGGCCCTGCTGGATCCCTGTGGGCTGGGAACAGCAGCTCTCCCCCATCCCCATCCCCTCCTTGCTGTGTGTGTGGTGCTGCAGCAGAGCTGCTGAAGCAGACAGTTCCCAAACGGACCGGCCTGGGGACAGCCAGAGCACGCAGTGGGCACGTGCCTGCCTCGGCGTGATGGTAGGAGCTGGCATCGCACGCAACTCAGCAGGGAGCACACCTCGCGGCTGGGCAGGGGCAGGCTGTTGCACGGCACCCTTGTCCTGCAGGGATTCCTGCTTTCTAGGAACATTTGAGCCTTTTGTAAGCTATTTAGTCTGCATATTTTGGATACCATGAATACGCACGCTCAGTACTTGGGCCACTGGCTTGGGTTTTCACAGCAGGTGGTTTATCCTAAGTCTGTCACAGTCAGACTTAGCTTTTATTCTTCACAGCTTCACACTAGTCAATCCCAACTTACATTTTTTTGCAACTGATACAACTTTCTTCTCACTGGGCCAGCAACATACTCTTTGCAGCTGTTAGAGAGATAACTGCTACCGGAACCCTCTATTTTTGATCATTAAGTGTGTTAAGTCAGTAGGGACCCATATCAAGATGCATTCAGCTCATCTGCATTTCTTTATGAGAAAACCCTCTATTTCTGCCTGTACTCCTCTACTACAGCTCCAGAAGTAGATGAGTTGCTTCTAGATTCAGCAGAAGCCGTTGGTGCAGAACGGCACCCACTTGTGACAGTGTGAACGAAAGTGAATGAGATTTGACACTGAGAGCACATGGACATCTCCCATCGTTTCCCTTCTGCCTTGGTGTGCGAGATCGCTTTATGAGAAGTCCTTATGGACAGAAAGCTCTGTGTTTGATGTCTGTCCAAAAGGAAAATTTTTTATAAACCCCGGAGGTTTTTTGTTTGAGAAGAGCACAGCGTCTGTGTTATAAAAGGATATATGAGACCTCCCAAAAGCACTGATGTTGCTCAAAGGGATAAAGTAGCCCTGGGTAGAAAGTTAAAATAGCTCTAGTAATTTAGTGCTCCAGTATTTGTAATCTGTGGCACTTAAAATACGTGCATTTCATGAACAAGACATTTAGGACCACTTTTCTGCTAAGGTTTTTGGGATGAGGACTTGCAATAAGTTTTGTACTACATCGTGCGAACCATTGATGGTTCTTTTTAGTTCTTCACTTAATATCTGCAGTCTGGAAAATCAGTTTTTGATGTGAAAAGTACCAAACAAACAATGACACTTGAAATCTGAGTCTCTGCTTTCACCGGAACAAAGCATGCGTTCTCTTTAGCCCAGCATCACAGTGTAATCACTATTCATTTTAGGAAACGCACACAGTTCTTAAATGGATTTGAAACGGTAACACTGAAATATAACAGTGACTAAAGAAATCTGTTTGAAAAATTATGATTTGTGCTCTGCAACACTTGCTGTCAGCGTCTCTTTAGAAGAGGAGTGAAGTCTCTAACTTGAAAGGAAAGAAGGCAGCGTTGGATTTAGAAATGTCTTAAAGTGACTAAATGAATTACTCATGTTTCATCCACTGACAAGTGAGATGGGAGCTGCTTTTATTAGTGACTGACAGCACAGAGATGGAGTCACCCAGGAAAGCACCTGGTAGTCTAATTTGCTCGTTGTCTTCCTCAACTCGAGAATGAAGAAGTCTACAGGAAAATGATATTTTAATGATGCCTCAGGCTGCTGCGTGAAAAAACCTTTCTCTCTGTGGAACATGCTTAGTCCAGCAGTTTGATCTCCGTGTCTTTAGGTATTCCTCACCAGACATGATGTGTCTATCCCTTTCTGATTGCAGAGGTAGTAAAGCTTTCCTAGTTACCCCTCTGCACAAGAAAAGTAGAAAGGACTGCTCCTGTCCCCTCCAATGAATTCAAGCTTCTATAAAGAGTGAAAAGATCAGAGTTTTTTCATTTGAGAGGGCTCAAGTAAAATTTGACAACACGGTAAAGCATTTAAAGCAATTAGCTTTGTTACTTACCTCTGTCAAGACAGGAAAAAGGGGGCAGTCAGAGATTAAATATGAGCAAATTCCAAATAAATTAAAGGAAATACATTTTATGTGATGTACAGCTGGAGCTTGAGGCTCACTGACTAAGACAGCAGCTGGTCTCAGGAGCAAGCAAGACCAGGAAGGCAAACTGGCTACTTCTGTGAGCAGCGCAAATGTTCCAAGGAACTTTGAAAAGGCTCTAAAAAAGGTTTAGAAGGGACGTAAATCCTGAGATAGTTGTGAAATTCCCACAGATCAACCCTTTCAACATTGAACTTATAACTGTGATGCTCTTCATCCTTTGATCTTTTGAGCCTTTAGGTAAATGCACCCGTCAAACCTCTTTGGTGTTAAGCAACATATTAATTTGCTGGTGTATCAGGGCTATGCCTAGCTGCTGTGGGGTGCTGCTGTTTCATGGATGACATTCTGTCAGTGTCTAGCTTGTTGTTTTTTAAATTCCTCCAAAAAGGCCTTTAATCTCCTAAGAAGAATTCAGCCTCTCCTGTCTCTTTGAGATTTTAGACAGGTGGGAGAGCCTGTTTCCCTATTGGAAATGTTTGTTTAGGGGATCTATCTGTGCAGGATCTAAGTACTTTTAACATAAAATAAGCTTTAAACAGAGTAGGATTTTTGTCTCTGGTCACTGTTGGCATGTATGCTGGTTAGTCACCTCTGGATCTAAGTGTTCACCCTCCAAAAAGGAGGATTTGGGTACTTACTGGATCTCTGAAGGAGAGGATGTTTATTTAGACGTTATTCTGTTCTGTAAAGATGTCAGCTTGCAAGATTCTGCCTCCCAGTTTTGGGGAACGTTTGCTGGAGTTGTGCTTTTGGCTCACTGTCTGGGCAATTGCATGGTCAATTTTTGCTCTTTTCTTCAAATTTTTATCTAGTCCAAGCACAGATCTTTTGAATATAGGGGTTGTGTCGAGAGGCTCATAAGTAATCTGTGGGTAAGAAAAGATGAAATTGTTGCTGTAGGAAGGACCTGGCTGTGGTCCCCGTGCCCTCTGGTAAGATCAGGGAGAAGAGGGAGAGACGACAGATGTAGATCTACAGCTCTGTCATTTGTGTCACCCACGTTGTGAGATTTAGACCCACAAGCTAGAAAGTAAGATGAAAGCTTTCTTTGTCACATGAGAAAACTACTTAGCAAACCACAGTGAGGCAATTCAGACTAACTTCTTATTCACTCTTTAACTGTTTTATTTCCTTCTAACATGAGCCATCAAAAAAAAAAAAAAAAAAAAAAACTTGACATTTCTAAGAAGCACAGTTGGTTTTTGCTCTGTAAATAAGAAACTAACTTATTCAACTGTAGCTGTCTTTGAGAGCTGGGTTTTGATGCAATGGAGAAGTGATGACAGGTGTTGTCACACAGAAATTAATTCTTTCAGCATAACTGTCCAGGATCTCAAATGATTTATTCTGTGTAAAGTATTTGGCAAAAGTGAAATCTACATATCCTGTTTAAACAACGAGGGAAAATGGTTAAACCAAGCATTCCACCCTGTCCGCCTGAGTGATGCTGGTTGGAAACCGGCACCCTCACCATTACAAAAGGCAGCGCAGAGGCTATTAAACTGATACTTGGCAAGTTCTCGTAATGGGGGATTTTCTCAGTGAGAAGAATGCCAATGCTTGTTTTAGGCCAGCACCAAAACCATGGTTGTCATTCTTGCTGTTGTTGTTTTTCGCTGCATTGAAGTGGATTGCGGCCTGAAAAACAAAGGTCGTCGCTCCCTATATCCATTACTTTGTTCTCATGAGAAGAACCCCGTGTCTGCCTGTAATAATAAACTGATGTACCAGATTACAATGAAGTTAATCAACGCTGACAGTATAACAGGAGGGACTGCAGCTTAAATTGCAATAAAAAATCTGTTTGTTTATAGATTGGATTTTGGAACAAACAAAGTGTTTTATAAATCAAAGAGATCTCTCACTGAACTTACCCTATTAAGGGGTAAAACATCTAATAACTAGAAAAAAATAGCTGTTTTGAGAAAGCCATTTATCTTAATTTCTTTTGAAAGAGCTGGTAGGTGAGCGTTTTGTTTAATTAAGCCAATGCAGTGTTGCCATCTTTTAATTACATCCCACAGTTTCGTAGAATCTGTCCTGCGCCCTGATGACACGCAAGTGCCAGTTTCTTCTCTTTTGTTTTAAGTAAGTTCACGTTCCTCTGGCTTCAGGGGAAAAAAGGGGCTATCAAACCAGGAGACAAATGTGTTTTCTAAATCCTACTATGTATATACAAATATCGTAAAATTCAATTATTATCATGAGTCAGGTCCAACCTATGATTTTTTCATTCTTGCCTTGGCAGTTTTGTTATTATTTATTAGTCCTATCAAGATAGACACTGTGAGAACTGCTGTCCTGTTCCCTTATCTCCCAGTCTTCATCCATAATTTGCAGCTTGCTTGTAGGAGTGATGCAGCAGTTCTCGTCTCTTGGTCACTGTTGCTGTGCTAATCACCTTTGCATTCTTCTTAGCCAGGCATTTCAGATATGAGCAGATTTGGAGTTATATTTAGAAAGCACTACCAAGAATTTTCATATCACTGTTTGCTATTTCCAGAAAACACATCTTTTGCATTTTGAGGGATGAGCTGTGAGTACAGATTTCCCATATAATTGCATTTAGCCCTTCTCCACATCTACTGATAGTGATTTATTAATATTTTATATTATTTTAACAACTAAAAATCTTTAATGTGTACTGCAGAAAGCAGTGGTCTTCTCTCTGATTAGTTAAGGAATATGGAACTATAAAAATATTATGTACTGCAGCATTCCCCTTTTGGTACAATGAACTATTGACTGGTAAATTGCAGCTTGACCACAGGGAAGTTAACATCTCTTGCTTGTCACTACTGCATCTGTCACTTTGGCTAATCACAGCACTAGAAGCTATGGGATTTTGCATTTTGATGATGTACACATAAGTTAGTGTGGCAGAGCTGAGAGACGCAGCTGACAGAATCCCACAGCGCAGTAATTCGTAAAATATGAGAACTGAGTTCAAGAAGGACATTTTTGATCTTCATGCAAGACAGTAACACGTAATGTGAAGCCTGATAAAAACTGAAAATGAGATTCATTCTTAGATGTGGTTGTTTAGCCTCTCTGCTCCTACAGGCAAGCTGCCCCAAAGCATTCCTCTCATGACAGGCAGCCTGGCTGGATCTTCTCCCACCATGGTGCTTGCCTGGTGGCAGTAAATAGCAGCAATATTTATCTCAATTACCTCACTTTTTCTTTTGTCAGTATAGGTTCCTCCAGTTTTCTCCTGCATCACACACTCCCACTCTTTATTGCAATCTTGTTGGTCCTTCATGGCCTGTCTCAGACTGAATTCATCTTTCATGAACTCAGGTGGCAAGAACTATGTACACCATTGTAACTGAGATTTCACTCGCTGTGCACATCAGCAGTAACGTTGCCGTTGCTGGGAACACCCCTGATTTCGTTAGCAGTTAATAACAAGCAATATCTCATCACATTCAGTGCAACGCAGCGCAGCTGGCAGGATCCAGCACATTGTGTGCTTGTTTCACAGGGTGCATTGTCATCGCTTCCAGGAATCACTAGCAATATCTCACCTAGCCTTTTTTAAAATGAGTTTTAATTTGATGGTTAAGATTCACTGTTAAGAACTGCATAAAACCCATGCCGACAGGCAAGGTGGCAGCCAGGCTGATTACAGAGGGATAAGGGGAAGGCTGCACCTCTCTCAAAATGTATGGCATGCTTTCCCCGTGAGGCTCGTCCTCAGACTCACCCCTGGTTAGTGCAGTACATTTTTATTGCTGTGGTGTTTTGCACTCCTTTAAAATCTCCATTGGAGGGAGCCTGTTAAAACCTGCCAGCAGTTCCTTCCCTCGGGCAGCTGCTGAGCCCAGGGTGCTCTCAACATGCTGCTCGGTGGCTTTGCAGCATGCCCAACCCGTCTTGGCTTTGATGCAGCCCTGCCAGGAACATGGCACTTCCAAAAGCACTTTAAAATATTTTTTAACATTCTAAATACTTGCATCAAAAACAGTGATTTAGACAAATAGTGCTCCAGCAGCAAGGTTTCCGTGGCCTACAGGAACCTGCCCTGCTCCTATGGAGCACCCCAGAAGTGACTCACGGCCTGTCTGCATCCCACAGCTGCCCCCGCCTACTGCAAAATGTCCTCCCTTCTCCTGGGGCTCCTTCAGTTGAAATGACTTGGTTTTGCTCACCGAGCTCACAGTGAAAGGGACCAGGGGTCCCTCACCAGCTGGGAGTGGCAGCCTGGATGAGGTAGGGCAGGGACGTCTCGTCTCCACACCACGGCACCTCGCGGGGCTGTCTGCGCACAGCCGAAGGTTGCTTCGTGCCACACACCGGTGTGGTCGGGAGTCTCCCATCCGCGTTCCTTCAGGGCCAGCCCTCCCTTCCCTGAAACTGTGAGATTTGAGATTAGCCGTCACGCTCCTTATAAACAGCCTTAATTGGCAGCAAGCTCACAGAACAAATTGAAATCTGCTGTGGTGAACTTGAGACAGTAGAATTAATAACTTGGCCGTAGAATTAATAAACATTGTTTAACTGTGCTTGCAGCAAGAAATTATGAAGAGTCCGTTGTATCATTAGCTGCCTGTTACCACAACTATATCCAAATTTCTTTGTGGCTGAGGAAGCCCGGTTACATAGGCACCTGCCTGTGTCTTTGCACTGGTGTTTCATCCCACTGACTTCAGCGAGACCACTGCTGTGCGTGCTTCCGCTGAAGAGAAACATTCGCGGAGTGTCAAATCCGGGTGTGGCCTTCTCTTTTGCTGGCATCGTTGTCATTGAGCCTTACAATAACATCATTGAGGCAATTTCAGCCGCAGTGGAAGTGGTATCACCTTAGTAGGAGCATCACCTTAGTGCAGCTTGTGCTGAAGCATGTGTTTGAAAAGCCACATCTCTGATGCATGGAAGCTGACAGGAGCAGGGGATTTGGACAGTTAAAAAGCAAGACAGTGAGGGAGCTAGAGATCAATTTGTTTAACAAATTTTCTACTTTTTGAACTATATTCAGGTTTATTTTTTGTAATAAAATCTATATAAACATGGGATAATGCTAGAAGCTGTGGGCAACCCTTGAAGATTCACCAAATGGGACTTTAACATAATCTGGAAAGAGAGAATATTTACACAGCACAGGTCTGTAACTACGTTTTCACGAGATCAGGGTGAAAGCAACCTGTCAGGAGGGGCCAGCAATTAGCCTGGAGAAATAGGAGGGAGGCATCTGAAAACTGTGGGCCACACAGGACATAGCCAAAAGTGTGCTGAACCCAGCAGGAATCTTTCCAGCAGGAATCTTTCAGTCAGATTAAAATTACTAGCTCCTTCCCCATGCCAAGTGCTCAGTTAAAACAATATAGACTGTTTTATCTGTAGAGTCAGCTTTTAGAATAAGCCTTCGGCGATGAAGTGTTGGTGGGAGGTGCAGAGGCTATGGCTCGTGCAGGTTTTGAGGCTGACCTTCCTGAGCCGCCTCTCTGCATGTGAGCAGCGACTGAGTCAGCCCTGCGGTGGCCATGGGCTGGGGGCACGTGGAAGAGTCCCCTCTCCTTGTTCTACCTGCAAGCCCACGCTCCCCAAGCATGGTGATACAAACTGCTCCAGTTAGGGCAGGGCGAGCCCCCACGTGCAATTCTTGATTCCATTCTCTTGGTTTATTTCAAATATCTGTTCCTGGTCTACTGGGGATGAATGGGTGATACAGGCTGAAAAAGCGAAGCTTACAAAGCTTCTTTCTTCTCTTTCAGCTATTTCATTTCAAGTCACGCATTTTCTTAAAACATCTACAACTGTGTATAAGTAAGCTCTAAGGCTGAGAGAAACATAAAAGAAATGTGATTTCCCTCCTTTTCTGGAGACTACCTCTCTGTGGCTTTTTTTCCTGCTAAGTTTATGGGTAATTTCTTTATAAATAATGAGAAGGAAAAAAAATCAGTACCTGCATGATGCACCTTTTCAGTTTAAAAAGGTGAGAGTTACTGCGATGCAAAGTTATCCAGATATGGATAAAAAAGTAAACGTGTAGAAAAAGAAGCAATCTAGTTTTTAAGACCTTTCAATTTCAGTTGACTTTCTAAACAAAACCTTAAAAAAATTTAACTGAAAACATCATGAGAGTGCAGGAGATGTTATTAATGAGATTGTATCTACTGAAATTGGCCAAGCACTTACACAGGTTGCTGAAAGAAACTTGATGCTTAATTCTTTGAGACAATTTAGATGTTGCCAGAGGTGGTGTTCCACCTGCCTACAGGAAACTATCTGCAACTTTACATCTTAAAAAAATTTAAAATTTATATTAATCATCTCATTTACAAGCTACTGGTACTATACATGTTGCTGCAGATTGAATAACTCATTGGCTGGGTTTCAAATAGTAGGAAACGAGGCTCTGCTCCCACCTCTTTCCTCTCTGTCTTGCTGATTAGGCTGTTATTTACGTTCTTTTTATCACATCTGTAGCTCTCAGCAGAAGGGATTGTTTGGCCCTGCAAAATTAAGATTAAAATCGGTCTGATGACAATCTGATGGAAATTTATCTTGTTTTCACCCTGGCATTTAGGTCTATGCGGGAAAACACATGACTGTGGTGGTAAGTCAGCTTGCCAGAAATGACAGGTCATGGTCATGCTGTCATCTTGTGCTATGTTGTGTAAGCTACCTGAAAGGGATAAGGTCCCTTGCATTTGCTATGGGCACCGCAGGGTAAGACCATGTAGACATAAACAGTCACTGTGGAATAGTTGATGTGCTATTTAATCAGCCTTGGAACTTCCTTCATTTGATGATCTCCTGAGGAAGGAAAGATGCCTTTGGAATTAAGAAACGGAAGAGGTGTATTTAGGTGTGAGGCAGGTTCTCCATCACTTCATGCATTTAGAACTGGTGACATTCTGAAGAGTGTGGTTCATGAGCAAGGTCACTTCTCACCCTTGTGACAGATCAGTTTTTCCCCAAATAATTGGGATGAGTGGGCTCATTATTGACACTGTACCATTACGTTGTAGTTAAAAACACTGAATTGTATTGTTTAACATGGTTCTGCAGAACAGTTGCCATGATCCTGTGAATCAGCAGTTTGAGATCTGTTAATTTAAATAAACAAAAGAGATATTGTGATCTCTACTGTCAAAGATATTACACCTTGCTTTTACTCTGAGTCCTATCAATGGGCTTTCTATGAGGGCTTTTGCAGAGAGGAGACCAAGACCTGTTTAGAAGGTTTGGTCTTAATTTATTCTCCTTCTACATACCTGCATTTCTGTCAGTTCCAGAAGTTAATATCTCATACCTTGGTATATTTTCTACAGTGACAAATCAGGGTATTTGCTGTATCTCAAAATACAGGAAAAGTGACATCTTTGGAGCCATAGTGACAACTTTGTGTTTGTGTACAGTACTTCAGAATCACAAAACACATGCAGATGTTCAATCTTATATGCAAATACAGGAGGCTTTTGGATGCAGATATAGTTGTGATATATTTTTGCAGAAACCCTTTGGAAAATGTTGGCTGCTCTTTGCATTCAGTTCTCATTGCCTATGACTGTCTATTTAACTTCTCTTCTTTAACCCACTTTTCTAGTCCAGCAGTACATTCCATATGGTTATTCTGAACTGCAGAGGTTGCATCAGGAAAAAATAGCATTTAACTCACACTAACATTCCTCTCTGAGATGGGAAAGGGATTTTACTGATGTTGAAGCCACCTCTACAAATGTGCATAAGCTTACCACTATTTTATGGTACATTGAGAGGAAAACCGTATTGTCTCCATTTGAGCACAGAAATTATAAAGATTAAAAGCAAGCAGGACAGCACAGATAAATATGAGGAAGCATGTGATGACTGTTATGTTTAAAATCTCATTTTCTAAAATCTGTAATGCAGCAGAAGAAGAATAAAATGAGAAATCTAGAGGCCAGCCTGCCTGAAGAACAGATCATTCATGCAGTTGCAAAAACCTCCATGTGAAAAGGTGGTTATGGAAAGTATGGACAGAAAAACTATTGCTGGTGCCTGCTATAACCTGTAAATATGCAATGCAGAACAAAATTGGGATGTTAGGTAAACATTGAGAAGGAAATAAGAGAAATGGTTGTCAAATCCACACAATTATTTGTGTCCGTACTCAAGGCTCTTCCTGGTAATACAAACACAATCTGAGTGCTGCTTCCTAAGAGATTTTTTGCATACATTTTTTTTAGTTTAAGGGAAATCTATGGGAAGGTAGAGAGCCTGTGCAAGGTGGCTGACGAAGTCTGGACTTGAGAGCTTTCCTTTCCTCACCGAGGTCATTTGGGGCCTTATAAATGTTTTCTATTCTCTTGGAGAAAACTGTTGTACACATCAGGTGAACTGAAACAGCATGTTGGAAATAAAGTATGAAACCACTTTCTTCCATCTTTGTCTTCCCTAATCTGCCTTGCCCATCCTCTGCCGTTTCAGATCACAATAATCTTTGACAGTTTATACCTCATTTGCTCTGCTCCCATCCATGCCTTTGCTTCTAATCTATTCCGTATTTTACTACTATTTCATTCTTCCAGTCAAGACTTCACCCCAGCTGTTGGCCATCCCATTCCTGAAGTACTGTAATGCCTTCTACTTAGCCTACACTTTTCTCTTTCTTCCCAAGAAGAAAGACTTTTGTCCTTTTGTCTCAATTTGGGCAGGTGTCCTCCAACCATCTGCTGTTTGTTCTTTACCAGTTCTTATTTTTCCCTCATGTCCTTCACGCAGAACTGGGAAAACCAAAGAAAGATCTGAATAAAGACTGCACATGTTACTCTCTTGCACCATAGGAAGAAGCATATTTCAGTCCTGCCATTTCTGAATACAGAATTGGGAGTTCTTAGAAAATAAAATTTGATTGCAACATCTTCTTTAAAGGAGTGCTTATTAGTGTGTTAAAGACCTAGCGTGTTGGCAAGTGCTGACGAACCTGCTTTGTCTCTTTCAAGTGCACAAAAGTGTAAGAAATTGTAATAAATACCCTTTTACTTATTTAAGCCTAGCAGACCTGAAAAATCACAAACCTCATTTCCATGCAACATTTGTGCACGATGTATTTTACATGAAGTGGTAAACTGTACCATACCTTCTGCGTTAATTGAAGGTACAAAAGCAGAAAATTGATAGGGATTCCCATTAGCCTGCAGATCCATTATTCACTACTGCTTTTTGGGCATAATCTCTGTTACATATTCCATCATTAATACAGAAGAAAAAAAAAAGCACTTATTCTTGGAAAATGCCTTTCATGACTGTGATCAACAGCTTGAAGATCCTAATTGCAGCCTATTAGGAATAATGAAATTTGCATGGTAGAAGCCAGAGAGTTACACGGATAAAGGAAAAAATTCACAACATGAAAGGTTAATATAAACATATACTGCCTGAGAGTGCAAAGAACACATAAATTGGTGGCTCATTACTGCAGACTGACCCATGGGTAAGAATGTCACCCAGCTCAGAGGCTTTCCCAGGAAGTTTGGCTGCAAAAGTTACAAAAGATAAGGACATGCTTGTGGAAACTGCGAAACTAATGAGAGCTGAAAGTTGTTTGAAATATCCCGATGACCTCGCAGATGGGATGCTTATTAAGGTATCTGCATCAGTCTCTTTTTTGTCTAACAGACTGTTGTAAAGCTTTGCCGAGGCGTAGCCAACAGTCCGTGAAGGTGTCTCCATGCTTTCTGACATACCAAGGGCATTTTTTTTGAATGAACTCAAAATGAAAACCAACATGCATATCCAATTTTTGTTTGTGGGCATATTTGTGGAATAGCACTGGTGAGGCAGTCAACTATGATTACTTCATCAACATGGGGTCTGCCCACTACCTACGTGCGTATCTGCTCGAGTGCGCTGGTCAGGAGCCAACTGCAAATTTAGGTCTTGAAAGTCTGAAGAAAAGCGCTTTATGTGCGAGGGTCCCATGAAGGCTCCGTAATGCAATTAAGCCACATTTTAACAAAAGGCTGGCCATTTTGCCGGAGCGTGACATGAGTAATTAAAACATCATTTAAAAAAAAACAAATGAGTGTTCTTTTCCACTCTCGGATATTGTTCGAAGAAGTTTGAGGGACAGGAATATGATTTTTGTTTGTTCCAGGATCTCCAGAGTAGAAATCATGGGCAGTGCAATAAGCCAGCTGCAACATATATCTACCCAGGCTCCTATGCAGAGCCATCAGTGAAGCAGCTAACAAGCTCATAACTCGAAGAGTAGAAAAACTGATTTTCTTCCCTACTGCAAAGAAAAAAAGTACATTTTCCAGATGCTTTTCTTAGTTTGTTGTAGATGGCTGTGTATGTATAAAAGTGTTGTAGGAAAATCTAGGCAAGGAGGAGACAGGAATAGAGAGTACAGATTGATACATGGGTTTTGCTTATAGTTAAAGTGTGCTAGAATGGCATGAAATCACGGCTTGTCAACGCAAGCGGTGACAAATGGTAGTAGGATGGAAAAAGGGATCTGTAATTCCAGAAATACCTGAAGATGAAAATGGAAAGATAAACATAGGAGGAAAAAGGTTGCGTAAGGTGTGCCTAAGGGAGCAGATTTCGGTGAATTTATTTTAGCAACACTTTTATTTGATTGCTTTTTTTTAGGTCACCCTGAGATACAATAATTGTCATGCTTTTGGCCAGATTGTTTTCAATATATCCTGTGGGACAGAGGTTCAGTGGACATCACAGCTCATTCCCCTGGGTTGTGATGGAGTTTGTGGTTGCTATGAAATCCATTGTATTAAGAATACATGGTAGGGTAGCGAGATGTGGCCTGCAACAAGGGATTCAGTAATAGCCCAAGCACTGCCAAATCCCGCAGAAATGTTTGGGAACCTTTCTTTAGGGTCTTACAATCACATTTAAGAGCCTAATTTTAAGTTCTCATGATGCAAAATTGTACCCTCTCTCTTCAGGAAAATAGCAAATGAAAACAAATTAGAGAGATGCTGTTTACAGAATGAATTATGCCTTTCAGTGGGCCCAGAAGCCAATAAACCCCTTTAGTACATGTTCTCTGACCTTTGGGCAATTTTCTTGCATGACAATCGGAAAGGAGCTCAACAGCAAGCCACAGCAACAAAAACACCATCTTGCTAAATTCCTTTGCTGACTCCATTTGTCTTTCCCATCAGACCTGTTACTTTGCAGAAGTTCCACAGAAATCTCTTCTGTTTCAGCCAGAGCAGAAGGGATCCCTCCGATGTGATGCGTTGGGTGCCCTTGTCCTCTCCCTTCCTACTGCTACGGGATCTGTCCTGTATTAAAACTCCAAAGAAACCCAAGAATGATGACTAAAAAAAAAAAAATCAGGGAAGATTCCTATCTCAACTCCACTTGGTCTGAACTACTTGAATGTGGGTGAAGAGGGTGAGCAATGAATCTCAGGGAGCCCCATTTCCAGAAAATACACATAATGGTGGGGAAACTCCTAAAAAACCTCTGGCCGAGATGATGTTCTTGAGACAGTGGGTTTGTTGGCCAGCAAAGGTATGTGTGTTTGCAAATGTTGCCCAGTTCTGCTCTCTCTCTGCAGCTCTGCTCTTCCCCCTGCTCTCCCAGCCAGGCCAACAACCGTCCTGGGCTAGGAGTGGCGCTTCCACCCGAACATAAAGAGCATCTTGTGTTGAACATTGGTTTTTCACGTACTGGAACGCCAATACCCAGTAGACTTTTACTCTACATACACTGAGAAGTATGTTCATTTTGTGGAACTTTTTATCCCTACAAACAAAGCCGTTTTATAAACTATCATTATGTACAAATACATTGTGATATTGCCATGATACTTCCATTATGGAAGGACTAAAAACACTTGAAAATCTGGTGTGCTTTGTCTTTTACAGCCCTCATAATTAGGAGAGAAAGAGCAAGTCCATGATTATTCTTGGGAGTTACTCAGAAGAGTGAGGAAAGGGCATAAATATTCACACTGGAAGTGTGTCATTTCCAAGCAGCCCTGATTATTCTGCTGTATGACACAATATACAGTGAGAGTGGATGTGTGCTGATGGCGCTGGGGGGGTTGCTCCAAGCATTTGAGTTCAGCAAAGGTTGTAATTCAGTTTTTATAACCCTGTGCTGGGTCTGAACTTCTGAACTCAGTATTGTCTTGGGTTTGTCTCCTGCCTGTGTGCCCATGTGCAGCTGCGATACCCTTACATTTCCATTTTCCCCAGTGAGCTGTCATGTGATCGTATTTTGAAATGAAATGGAAAATGATTTATTGTGCTCGCTTTTTTTCTCTTCTGTGGATGGATGAAAATCTAGGGCAATTTCCCATGCTCCTGCAACTAGATTTAACTTGAAAAAAAAAATCTAGAATCAACAAATGAGAAAAACATTTCAGAATGCTAGAAAAATAGGAGCATTTCTCTCTGCCTTCCTGTGTTGATCCAACAGGTTTTTGCTGAGGTTGCTAATGACTGTGAAATGTCTTATACAGAAGTTCTCTGAACCCCTTACCATAATTACATTTCATAATGCTGTGCAACTGAATACACAAATGACATTAAAATAACAGTCATGTAATACTGCTGAATTCTCAATGTGAAGCTGTTGTAAGTTCAAGATAACCGCTACAAAGAGCTGTTTCACAGAATTAAAGTAGCTGTGAGACATGAATTCAGCAGGAATTGATGATAAAACTCATTGTGGATATGACTTGTCTGGTAGTACAGCAGAAAGCCAGTCAGTAGATAAGCTATCCAAACACTGAGATAGACGGGCTATTCTGATGTCAAATGAGGCACATGTTAAGTATACATCATTTAAATTATTAAATTTACAGTAATCAATGTTGTTCTAGGCTCTCATTTTATCCTGATATTCTCAGGGGATGAATTTCTGCCAATCTTATCCACAGACCAAGCAAATTTTTCTCCCACTGGAGCTGTGTTATTTCATGACATGTGAGTTTCTTCATGTGGAAGGATATCTTAGTTTTTGTCTTGTTATTTTAGACTGTAAGATTTTAGGGTGTGTATCTCTATGTCGTGTGTAGCCCATTCCACCCCAAGGCCCTCTTCTCCACTGAGTCTTTTAGTATTGTGGTACGAATCACCAAAAAAAATACTGTTTAGAAGAAAAGAATCATCAACAGCTGGGTTTTCACTTTGCCTCATTCATATAACGAGAGATTATTCCATTTTTGACCCAGCAAAGTTACTGCAATGTGAGTGACGAGGAGAGTCTGTCCTCAGCAGAGGATCGCAGATGGTGCGGCCAACACACTGGGACTGGGACAGATTTCCTCCATAATGCTGGCAGACACAATGCTCTCGGAGCCAGAAAGGTATCCAAGGGCTCATGTGGGACTGATAAGAAAACAGTTCAAATGTATGGCATTTCTGGAGAGTTTCAAAGGCTCGGGAAGTCCTCTCCATTGTTTCATATCAATCCTGACTGCAGATTTTTGCTTCAATATTTTCTTTTCCAGTCAAAACAGAAGGACGAAAAGAGCTTTCTGAAATGTTAAACTTTCTTTTGTGTTACTCAAGGAAATTCTACGAAACGGGGCAAATAAAGGACAGTAATTTATTTGTGGTTTTTCTGCCTAAAGCTATTAGAAGTGTCCATCTGCACCAGGCACTGTGTTGCCTGGGGGCTGCTTAGGGGCCTGGGAAGGGGGCAAGGCTTTGCTGAGACACCCTGCATTTTCCTCTTGGAACACAATGTAATTTGATAGGAAAGGCAGAATCCTGCAAGCAGGATAAGGTGGCAGAAGCGGCAGTAATCAGTCTCCAATTTGGCTTTGCAAAAGCAGTGAGCTTTGCGTCTCGCCTGGCATCACAAGCCTGTTGTGGTAGCTCCCGATGATTAATTTGAGGATAACGACCTCCTTCCCAGTGCTGTGACCTGTGGCGGTAAGGGTGATGGGCTCCCCTTCAGATTGAATCACAGCATGATGGCTGAGTTGTTTTCTTAACCCTAACAAGACCTGTCATTAAAAGTTACTGAAGCCTGGCTTTTCCTTGCTCTCTGTCATCCCCCACCAGCCCAGGCTGCGGGTCCCGAGCCCTTTGAAGCCAGCCGAGCCACAGCTGGGTAATGGCAGCGGGCAGCTCTGCAGCTGAGGGCACCCAGCAAGGCCTGTGAACCATGGCTGGTGGAAAGGCCAGCACTGAGGAAAGCCAGGAAGCAGCGCCCTGTGGTATTCCCTAAGCTCTGCCTGCTGGGATTACAGGGGGCTACGAGAAACACAGTAGTTCTGCCAGTCCTCTGCCAGGGGAAAAGTGGCCCAATGTTGCATCTGGTGCCATGCAGGTTGCCTAATGAAGGCAGGCTTGGGGTTCTTGGGGTTCTTTGTGCTTAAGGTTGTTGACATTATGTAACTACACTAATGACCTGATGATTTTGGCTGGCAAAGCAGTCTCATTAGCTAGGATGCTCAGTAATTAGTTAGAAGCTTTTTAAGGTATTGATTCAAAATGATAGAATGTATTATTTCAGGTATGTTCAGTAGCACTTTGTGCTTCCAACATGCTTCCCACACTGGCCATTGCCTGCAAGAAAACGTGAGTCAATATTTTTTATCCAATACACACAGCTCCCTGCATCTTTTAAATGTTTACGGTGTTCTTCATTGTACGCTTCTCCTGACTTCAGCTCTTTCCTCCTGCAGACATCCCCTGAGTAAGTCTGAGTAGTCTGGAAGCAACCCTGACACAAAGGTGCTCCTGCTGACATGATCCTTTGAAATTGAAGTAAGCCAGTGATTGACAAATCAGAAACATCTTTTTTATTTTAATGGTTGAAAACATTAGCTGTAAGTTCCTGAGTCCTTCTGGTCTGTGCCCAATCAAGGGTGGTTAGTAAACTCTTGCTGTTTTCCCAAATTTACAGTTGTGCATGACAATCTGCAGAGTACATCTGTCTACAACTTTATTATTCTGTAAATTTAATCTGCATGGTTCATTGGTAATTAAAGTAATAAACACCTTGAAGTCAACAGTTCACCCAAGTAAGTTCAGAGAGAGAAAACAAACAGTCTGAAGAAGATCCAAGGAAAACACAAGCAGCCACTGAAGACCCTTTTGCCTTTTTTTTAAATCCTCCTCTGTTCTTTGCTTACATACTTCTTCCCACATCCATCTAAGGCCCAGATTTCTTACTATCACTGATGCCATTCCTTGTAAAAAGCTTCTCAGCATGTCAAAGGATGAGTGCAGATGCAGTGGGGAGATGGGAGAGTGGAGCTGTCGCTCCCCACCTCGGACGTGCGCTGCCCAACTCTGTGGTGCTCCCCTCCCACCCACCCCATCCACCGGCACAGCCCCGACCAGCAGCTGAAAGACTTGCTGATGAAAAGCAAGTTTAGATGATAAAATTCATCACTCCTAGCATGTAGGTATTTGAATACATTTATCTGCAAAACTGTGCTGATATGACAAGTCCATAGCTGCAGCACTGGGCTCCTGTGAGGCTTTTCTTTTAAAAGGGAGAAGCTGAGGCTGATCATCCTCTGTGAGATGCTTCCAGGCTAAGACAAGTTGCTATCACCGGATCAGAGCTGGCAGCCAACTGGCTGAGGCATAATCACAAAGTATAATCAGGAACCTACTGCATTTAAAGAGCCTAAACAGGACTGCAAACTCTCTTAATCACTGCAGAAATGAAATGCCACTGCCTTTCTGCCCAGGCTACAGCCCCCCTCTGAGTTCAGTCAAATTGATGGGTATTCATCATCTACTTCCCTATAGGGTTGTCCCGCTCTGGCAGCATGACTGCAGTTTCACAGTTTCACATTCAGTGTGGACCTCTACACCAGTCCTCATTTTCCACATTTCTTTCAGCACGATGTGTTCTCACATTAGTCCTTTTCATAAACAATGTATATTTTGAAATTCTCCTAGAAGAATACCAACATTTTTACAAGTCCTGTCAATTAGGCATTAATCCCACAAATGTAAGAATTGAAATGTGAGTAAAAGAGTAAAAGCTTTGACTTAAATACTTTCTTCCTGCTTCGTATTTCTGCTCCCATTGTACTCTTTCTCAGTTCTCAGATGTTATTAGATGTCAAATAAGCCTGTTTTCTAGTATCTTTCTTCAAGAACATATGCTTTAATAGAAATAATTAAATACTTTGTCCACTGTGAAAATTACAATGAAATTGTCATGTGGATACATTTCTGCCACTGTTGACTGTCCAGGAAAGATGTCAATCATTTTATTTAGTTTTCTGGTAAGATATGAACATCACTTTGCAATGTAGTTATATGCAGGGTGCCAAAATGTTCACTTTCATAGTTGTATTACACCAGGACTGAAGAATGTATGAGTTTATACTTTGCTTGAGAGGGACAGATGTTTGTAAAAGAGATATTATTGCTTTGAAAATGGAGAGGGACACTTCAGCTCAGGAATTAAGATGACCTAATGAGCTCTCCCAAACCTGGCCATGGGGAGTGTGCCAGTAGTGGGGCTGGCTGTGGAAGGGGAGAAAGCAGTGGTGGCACCTCTGTCCAGAAAGGCTGCTCTTTGTCAGAGGGGTGGCTTAGGGCACCTTGCGGTGCCTGTGGGGATTTATTTGGACTGCGGGAGCAGCACTGCATCCAGAGGGAATAAGGATAGGCTAAAGCCTTCTCTGCTCATCTTCTCCCCTTTTTGAGTGCTTTCTTCACGTTTATAGGAGGCACAGCAGATTCCCACACTGTGTCTTGCTTAAAATATGTTCTACTCAGAGATAGAATGTCCTAGTATATAAAAATTGTTTCAGACATTTTCAGCTTAAAAAAAAAAAAAAGAGCTCAAAACTAATCTGACTAATCTGTAAAGATACTTCAGCATTTTATCACTAGATTAGTTCAGGGATTGGCACAAGTGGCACATCTCTGTAGACTTTTAATGGGCACAATTTGCACAATTGCTGAACAGGATGATTGCCTGTGTGTTGGAGGATAAGTGAGAAAACTGGAATTCAAATGTAATTCCTTTCCTTTGGAAAGTGACTGCAGACAATGGGGCCTGAGACCAGCAGGATTTTAACCACCTTCCTAATATCTTAAGCCCAAAATGGTAGAAATGAAGCAGAGCTGCTCAAAATGTGCTGGTTTGGGTTTTCATGAAAATCATTTTCTGCTTGGACGGTTCTTCAAGAGTCACACCCACTGATGTTGCTCTGGGTTTCTGGCTGGGATTAGTACGAAATCTCAGAAAGGCAAGCCTAGCCAAAATGAGACAGAAGGCTTTATACTATGAAAACCCATTGAGTTTCAGATGTATTTCATCTAAACTCATAAATTTCACGTCTGGACAGTTCTAGATGAATACTGGGTAGGTTTCCTTAGCACTCAACTGAAAATTACAAGGGATTTTAGCTGTCCTGTCTCTTACAGCGCATTGAATAAGACAAAGAGATACTGAGCCAGGTGTGACTGACGGTATCAACACTACTCTCTGGTGGCAGATTGCTTCTACAGGAGAATCAGGAGAGCAATGAAAGAAAGAACAGACCACATATTACTCGTCTTTTTTTGTTGTTATTATTGTTACCCTGGTTTTATGCCCCCCCTTTTTTTTTGTTTTAAGCATCCCCTTATTCTAGCACTTATGTCAGTTTGTGTCTGATATGCACTTCAGAATGTTTTCCTTTAATCTTCTGAGGTGTTTTATTGTTTCTTTTCCCCTTCTTTTCATTGGTGTATGCTCCAAGTAAGGGCAGCACTGCACTCCCTGGATGTCACCTCCCAGGTGTGGCCCATGTTTAGGGGTCCTGTATGTGAACGAGCTGATCATAGAGTGTTGTACTTGTCTCAAGACCTAATGGGGCAGGCAGAAGTATTACAAATACTACCTGTGTACTAGTTCTCTGAAACTTGGGCTGTGAAGAAAAACAGAAAGCCTGATGCGTTAATAAATATCAGTGGTAGAAGCTAACATATGGCCTGTGTAAGAGTGGTGATTTGGGCCGGTAGATGTGCTGTCTTCAGAAGGTATTTTATGCAATGAGGTTGTACAAGAACTTCACATTTACTCTGGGAAAAAAAATCATACTTTCACAAAGTATTCTGTAGCCTTCAATAATATGAATGGCACAGTTTAAAAAAGAAAATGAAAGCCTAAGGAACACATTTTTGTGGGGGAAAAGAAAGAGTTGGCATGTAATGGTTGAGATTAGAATATATCCTTCCACTTAGAAGACATCTGTTTCCTATCTGCATGCAGGATATTCTGTTCCGTACAGATGCCACACAATACATCAAGAGGTTTCATAGAAGCTGTCACAATGTATGGAGCAGAGCTTCACATATCTGAATTAATTTTTGACAGACTGTATTGTTTCTCCCCAGCCCTGTATCTGGAAAAAAAATGTTAGAAGCTTAGAGACATTTGTTTGGCAATGAAGATGTGATTTTGTAGGGGTGCATGGAAGTGAGGACGTACTGAGTGCCTCGTGATGGTTGTTCACGCAGGCTGTGCTCCCTTGGTGACCTGTCAGCTACAGCCCGCAGGCAGCATCGCAGCACAGACAGCAGATACTGTGCAGTCATAATCTTTTAAGCCCTTTCCTCACTTACTAGTGGATGGCAGAAAAGTCAGTGGTAAAATATGAAGTCTGCATGCTGGTTGGTTGAGCTGAGAACAGCAAATACAATAATGTTCATATACAAGTAAGGGAAGCATGCCCTGTATGGGCTATTTATTACTGAACATAAAGTTGACTCAATTTCAGTGTGAATAAAAAGTGGTGACATCAGGAACAAAGATCCACTACTCAGAAATGAAATTGCAAGCTTAGAAGACAGTATTTGGAAGAGCCCTTAGAGAATATCTGTGCCAAGTCCTTTTAATAAGAGAAGATGAATTGTATTTAGGCATTCCATGAAAGTACTTGTCCAATAGGTTTCTGAAAATTCCCAACATCTATAATTAGGCCATTCCATCAGAACTTAATCAAAACTTAATCAAAAAGGTGTGGGTTGTATGTTTTTTTTCCTTCCCCAGCATCCAACTGAAATCTTTACTTCAAATTAAGATAATTTCTTCTTATCTTTCTCTGAGTGGAGAGGAATATCACAATCCTCTCTCAAACAACCTTCACAGCGGCCCACTGGAAAATTACTGTTTAATCACCCTCCCCAGATATGCCTGCTTCTAGGGTAAGCAAGCCAATCTTTTCTCATAGTCACTACTTCAACGCCTAGTCATCCAGACTCTCTCTCCAGTTTCTCCACATCTTTTATAGTTGAACACAATGAGCATTTGTAGTCTTTTCTAGCAAAAAAGCTATCATCATCTCCTATGACATATGTATGATGCTACCATTAGTACAGTTTAAACAAATTAGCAGTATTAAATTGTTACTTCTTACTCACCTGGCAATCAGGTTCATTTCCAGCCTCCCTTTTTGCCACAGCACTTGATTTTTCTTTCCCAAGTATTATACCACATACTGTCTTTATTGAATCTGATTCTTGGTGTTAGATTTTACTCTTTCTGATTGCGCCCATTCAGTTTGAATTCTCATTCCAGCCTCTGAAATGTTTTAAAAATCTTCAAGCCTTTAGCCTGCTCTCTCCTCTAAGTTTTCTCTGGAGTATTGATTAGAATTGTGCTCGGGAAAAGCCTTGGTCACTGGTTTAATGTTTGTGAAGTCCTTTCCCAAGACAGGTACAATGCTTGATCTTCTGACAGAGCAGACATTCTCACTGCCTTCCATCTTCAATGGCACCAGTGTTTTCCTTTGAAGTGTCACTGAAAAATGAAAATATCTGCAGTACTATCTTCACAAGATATGAACAATTTTTTTCTTTTTTCCAAAGGGAAAGGTAGATTAAAAAAACTGTGGCTGGCTCTGACTTGGTACATTTTGGATATGAAAGAAAAGGCTGTGAGAAGACAGGCATCTTCGCACTAACAAAATTATTCCACTGTTGGTTTCTTAACTACTATATGCCTTTACCCATCTGAGAAAACTCGTTTTTGCATATCAACATAACTTCTTAAAGAACTTTCTTTGTAGGACCTGCTTCAAATGTATTTTAGAAACTCAGACTGTATCAGAGAGATCTCTTTTGTCTGCATTTTTGTTGACTTCAAATAACTCTGGTAGATTTGTGACGTATGATCTCTTTGCAGAAACCCTACAGCTCTTTGTCAATATACTGCATTTATTTGTGGCCTTACTGACAGTGCTCCAGGGCATTTCTGCAGGTTATTTTTTTTTTTTATGTATACATCAGGTTTACTTTTCTGAAGGTCCCTGACCTGCCTCGCAATTCTTTCTTTTCCTCCCTTCCTCCCTTCCTCCCTTCCTCCCTTCCNTCTTTCTTTCTTTCTTTCTTTCTTTCTTTCTTTCTTTCTTTCTTTCTTTCTTTCTTTCTTTCTTTCTTTCTTTCTTTCTTTCTTTCTTTCTTTCTTTCTTTCTTTCTTTCTTTCTTTCTTTCTTTCTTTCTTTCTTTCTTTCTTTCTTTCTTTCTTTCTTTCTTTCTTTCTTTCTTTCTTTCTTTCTTTCTTTCTTTCTTTCTTTCTTTCTTTCTTTCTTTCTTTCTTTCTTTCTTTCTTTCATCTCCACTGACATCATAGCCATTTTGTGCTTCTGCCAGTGTTAACCAGCAGCATTTCTTAGACATAGAGGCAGGATCCATTGTGTTCTAAGACTTTCACAGTAAATTCTTAACTTTTTTTTCAAGACCCAAAAGATGATTTCATGTTTTGACATCCATCATTCTGCAAAATAAGGCCAGAACGTATCTCTGTTGCTTTCAGCATTGTGGTAGAGTTAATAAAGTTTACCCCAGAGCTAGCTCCCTTTTTGTGAAATTATCCATAAGCAATAACATCTGATGACTGCTTTCCTGTCTGGAAATTGCCCAAGACCCTCCTAAAATCCCATTTCCCCCATTCTCTCTCCTTTGCACTCCTCCAGCATAGCATCCCACTGCAAACTTGCTGGTGAAGTGTCTTTCCACCAGGATGGAGACCTCTATTATTCTGCTTCTAAGACCCCCAGCTGAATCTGGTATTTTAATTCATTGGTCAGTGTTTAAAAAGAGGTGTACAAGTGTTATGTTCATGGTTCAATTATTCAGATCTTAGAAAACACCTACCACAGAGAAAAGGGAAATAACAGAAAGGGAGTTACAGTAAGCAGTAAGAATTATTCTCCGTTTAACACCTTCCATTCACTAGGAGTGGGTTACGGGAAGGAGCATGCCTTCCTAGCTCAGGGAGTTCCCTTGCTATTGCGTTAGCTCTTCCAGCTTCTGAGGGCCAGTAGAAACAATGTGTTGAGAACCCAAACTCCAGAATTTCCCATTGTGTTATTGCATTCTGGTTAAACCACAAGAGCCAACATAGCGTGACTGACTTGTTAAGCCCAAGGTGTAGCGTGCCAGGAAGGTTGCCAGGTTTTTAGGCTATGTCTTTGTTGTCTTTCAGGATGTAGACTGCCAAGATATGTGGTTTGGCTGAGTGGAAGTCCTTCTTGTTTCAGTATATCAACATAGGAGGCTGGGAGATCAAAACACGCTATTACTCAGTTCCGACATGCATGGGACACTGGCAAAGAAAGTGGTTTCTTTATCACTTCAACAGCTAGGTATTACAGGATGTGTTCCTGTCTGTGATGTTTGCTTTTAATTCATTATAGGTTTAGGAACACTGAAATGTTTGCAACTTTATGTCTCAAAGCAGGGTCATGGGCAGAGGAAAAAGTTCTTGCTGTCGATTGGACTTGAAAGGAAGTGAGGATACCTACCACAGGCCTTTGTTGTGAAGAGGTGTGGGAGTTACATAACCCATGACTCTTCATTCCCTGCTCACTGGTCACTTTCCTCTAGGACTGAGGGCCGTCTACCTATGCACTGCAGAAAGCTCAGGGCTTCCTTTTGGATTATGGCTTCTTGTTGCCTACCTTTGTCTTCCAGTTACAGCATTATCACCAAATACTGTTACCTTTGCTATGCATTCATTCTTTGTACACTGCACCCTCTGTGCCATTTCTGCCTTCCGTGGTACCACTACGTGGTTATTCAGTCTTTGTTGCTGCAGAGATGCTGGACAGAAGCAAAAGGAGCTTTCACCATTTGCAGATTCTGAAATTGCCGGATATGGTGAATGATATTCAGTTCCATCTCCCAGGGGAGCTGTAGTACAGTTACATGCGACACTTTGCTGTCAGACTACTAACCTCAGAATTAGGATCTTTCCTCAACGAACCTTTAAAGTGCTAGCGGGGAGAAATGACTGCATTGACTAGAAAGAATGATGCTTCCCAATGCTTACTTCAGTCCCACGAGTGGAAGTTTACCAATCCCCTGGCACGAATCAAGACAGTAGTTCTTCACTGTTCACCACTCAGAATATATAAGGTGAGGAGAAGATATAAGGAACTCTAGTAATTTCTAGTCTGTCCCTTTCTTTAGGCAGGAAAAGGCAATGTTACACCCATAAATGCGCGCACACTTTCTTGTTACTCTTTTTGATAGTTCTGATTGGTTTTCTTTAGTCACTATTTCTTCCAAATCTTGTGGAAGGTCTGTCTGCCTTTCTGCCAGGGCTGAGACTTGTATCTGATCAAGAAAGAAAAATCATAGGAATAATCCTTTGAAAACTGAGAGTTGTTTCTGGCCGTAAGAGTTACAGAAAACAGATAAAAAGAATGCATACAAGGGCTGGAGGAGCAGCTAATGTGGCTGCCCTTTAAAGCACCTGGTCCTGCCCACCTGGGCTTGTGGGGGCTGACTACTTCAAGCCATCCCAAACTTAGTACTGACAGCAACAACATCTGCCAGGCTGGTCCATAAGTGAGATTCTACCATCCCCATGGCACTCACAGGTGCCAGGTATCTTCTGCTAAATTTAATTTTCAGTTAAAAGAAAAATAATAGTTTTGAGTGAAGGAGGCATCTTCATAAGAAAGCAGAGGAGGGTTTAGGCCCTGGGCAATTGGTTCTGTTCCTGTCACAGTCACTGCTTCAAATGCAGCAGTCAAGAGGTCATCTCCTGAATTAACTGGCCTGAAACGATCTCAAAGTGTTAGTGGGGAATTACCAGCCCACAGGGGATTTTGGTAAAATGTGCTTCACAGGGAATGAGTCACATGAAAAGACTTGCTTGAATGCAGTACTTTGTCAGCAATGTGGAAGAAACACTGGTTGTGTGATGACGCACTGGCAGATGGCACAAAAAAATGGAAATAGGAATTGAGAGCTAATAGAGTTCACAGGCAAAAAAAGCATATTGTGGCTTCCATGATGAGATAGGAGCCATCAGGTAAAAGGAAAGCATGGAGCAGGGCTTCCTTATTGTTTCCACAGGTGCTCAGGAGGCCTGTGCCTGAGGGGAGGTGCCAAGCACCCCAGCTGGGAGGGCACAGCATGGCTGTGAGGTTTCTACCAGTCATGGGCCATTGCTTATGCCACTGAGCAAGAGTTCGCAGCTCATGGTGTGCCAGAAAGCCTGCAAGTCACCTGCTCTCTACGAGTCGTGTGTTTGAATGCGGGACAGATGATCAAAAGCAGGGTTGGGTCCTCTGGTAAGCATTACTTGGGATGCTATTTGCTGTCACAGCTGGAAGTTATTGTTAGTAATATTATCATCATCACCGTTGTCCCTGTTGCTAGCATCCTTATTATTTGTGCTACTGTAGATCAGGATCGCTCTGAACTGAGGGGAACACTCTGCACTGTAGGGACACTGTGTGACAACTGCAGCGATTGTGTTCCCTGACACAAAGACATTTTCCTTATCTATTAATGTATAAAATGCATGAAAGAAATCTCTTGTCCATCTTGTCTCCCCTCTTTTCTATTTTTCATTAAACCTTGACCTTAAGGATCACATGAGTTTATAATAAATAAATTTTAAAAAATCCTAGGTCAGAACAGTAACCTAATCTTTGTTTTCCTTTTTTAGTGGATAGTGGGAAACCTAGTATGTACAGCCCAACTGGGTGTGTTTGGCTGTTCCTCAGACTAAAACAAGACTTGGAAGATTAAAGGAGAGCTTGGCTCAAGATCAGGTGAATCAGCACAATTATAATGCCATCAAACGGCCTGCAGGATGGCCTTCTCTTCTGTAATTGCACAGGCTTTTTATGCCATACAGGCAAAGGAAGTAATTTACTTAATTTAATTCTAATTAAATATGTGACATGAAGAAATAGAGATAGTTCTGTTTGTGCTTCAGCTTCTTTTGGTGAGAAAGTAAACCACTGACTGCAGTGACTGTTCTAACACGACCGTAGCTTTCCTGTTAATGCTCACGCTCTTAAATGTCATTTATGTAACCAACTCTAATAGCAGGTTTGGGCTGCTACATGGTGTAAAACTTAATTCAAAGAACCAGACTTAGAATACAGGCACTTTCCCCCACCTGTTTATATGATGTGAATTTATCTTACAACTTGAAGAAGTCACTTGGGGCAAATTCTCATCCCCACTAAAATGACATGAAATGTGGTTATCGCAGGAACAGAACCAGTGAAGATACTTAGGAAAATCAATTCCCATAGACTATAGAGGAAGCCAGGTTTGGCTCACAAGTGTCTGTGGTCTCCTTTAGCTGGGAAACAGTAATGTTTTGTTAGGAGAAGTACTTGATGGCTAACACTCAGTATTTTCTCATGTGTTGGTAAACGCCTTGTCCTAAGAGCCCTGCTTTTGGCCTGAAAAGCCAAGGTCAGCCCAGAGCTGTACAGGAATGTGCTAATGGGAAGAACTGGAAGGGGGGACGATTGTGATGAGTGAAGGAAAAGGATTTAGAAAGTCGAGTTGTCAAATACTGGTCAAACATGGAACAACAAAACTAATCAGATTCTCCCACTGTGCCTGTCTAGTCTGGGGCTGATCAAGGATGAGATAAGCTGAAGAATTCTAGAGGAGACGTTCATTAAAAAAGTGATATTGGTGTTTTAATACCACTGAGAATGTGCCTATTTAACACAGCACTACGTGCTCAGTAGGCACATCCCTGTCTTTTTATGTGTGCTTTTTGAAGTAAGAGCTGGGATTCTTAAAACCTTCCCCACCATTGAAGAGGACACTTCAGAGGAAAAATGGTGCTTGCTGTTACCTGGCACTGTTATTTCATTGTGCAACCATGGTTTATAATTGTGGAAGTTTTGAAGAAGGACTTGAAGTTCTGCCTGTTCAGGGATGAGAAAATATGCTATAAATTGGACTACAGCTTTTTGATGAGGTTTAGAGCTAGGATTTGGGAGAGGAAGGAGCCTACAGCTTAGCCTGGGAGCTTTAAATGAAGATAAAAGAGAAAGGGTGTTGTTACCTGTACCATCCAGGAAGGCTTTGGCAAGCACTACCCTGGAAAGCTACCAAGGGAAAGAGATATTTCTGGGAGGAACTGATGGCTTGCTCAGCCCCAGAAAACAGTGGTGTGAATACCTTGGGCAGCAAGGTGCTTTTTGGTGACATCTGAAGGCTTTTTGCTGACTGCATACCATCAGTTGGCTGGGGAAGAGCCTTCCTGAAGCTGCCAGCAAGCTGGGCGAGCACAAGCTGCTGCCCTGAGCCCCACCAGCGGGGTGCCTGCTGCCAGCACTGCTGGGTGCGGTCGCTCTGCAGTGAGAGACCCAGGGGGCTGTGCCCCGGGATGCCTCAAGGCAGAGTGCTTCAGGTCCCACAGGGTGCCTCACAATGCCCATCTCTGGCCACACCCTGCAGTGGGCTCAGGGCTTCTCCAGGCAGGAGAATGAGGATGGCCTCCAGTAAAAGGGCTTGTCCATGGCTCAGGATGCATCCTTGTCACCTCCACTACTGAATTTTGGGAGCGCTTCCAGGTGGCATCTGAGGCCTCACAGCCCAGTCAAAGAGCTAGGCCATGCAGAGCCTCTGCCCAGGTGTGGCATGGCCTTCCCTAACCTTTTCGCTGTCTATTTTTAGACTCCCACCCTCAGACTTCTCCAACAGGGTCCCTCCTCTGTGCCTGTCTGATGCCCAGTTGCTCACTGTCCTACACACCCCAACTCTGTAGAGCGTCCTACCTGTTGCTTCTATCTGGTTTTAACCTACAACACCGTATGTGCTCAATCCAGTTCACATATAGGTTTTGGTGAGGTTCTCGTGATGTACTAGGTAATCTCCTGACATCCTGATGTGTTGCCTGATATCTTGTCCCCTCTCCCTGTTCAGCTTAACGTTATTCCTCAGAAGCTGTCAGCTGCAAAGCGGTGTCTCAGAGGTCATAAACTAGTGTGGAAGTGGGCAGACAGCCAGTACTACTGCCTGCTAGGAACGATGCAGTGGCAGCTGTGACAGTGTTCTCCTTGGGTGAGCTCTCGTACCCTTAACGTTTTTGTTTCATCCGATAGCACGATCCCTCTATGAGAAGAAGCATCTGACAGCAAAAAAGACAACTGTGGGAACCCAGCCTCCTTGCAAAGCCGAAGTGCTTAAAAAAAAAAAACCAGCTTTGACATAACTAGTTGTAAAAATTAGTTCTATTTAATTGTTGAATTTGTCCGTGAGTGTGTATCCACCTTGCACACGTTACTGTTTCGGTATTCCTGTTGAGTTCATGTTTAGCTCATGGTGCTGTTTCAGAAATTTTCCATCTCATGCTAGACCTTCCTTCTTCATTATACATAGTAAGCATTAGTTGATGTCTGATGGCATCTAGAGCAAATACCCGGTGAGATCAAACTCAGGAGAGCATGAACAGCAGCCATTAGACACTGTAAAATAGCATACACCTCCGTGAATTGAAATGGATGTTTGTCAGTAATGAGGTACTGCAATTAAATGAAACAAGCTTTGGCAATAGCTCTGCCATCTCTGCCTGTACAATGCTCCCTCAGCAGCAACACTCCCATGGGAAATTAAATATATGGCCTGCACATCAGCCAGCCTTATTGTCTGGGTGTCTGCAGCAGAGGAACGCTCAGCCCTGCCTCCAAGCGCGTGGAAGGCGGGCTTGGAGCTTCTCTGAAATTTGGGAAAAAGGTGGGTACAAGGCGCTGCCGAGCTCCTGTGACATGCCCACCCTGAGCAGTGAACAGGTGTTGTGGGAAAGGAGATGGGGGAGAGGCCCCAGCTCTGCCCCTGTATAGGCTCCCTCTTGTAGGCTCTTCCCCCTGCAGCAGACCAACGCATCTGAAATAAAAACAGCAGCAGTAACAACACCTGTACTGTCTTCCTGGGATGAAAAGGCCCACGCGCAGGCTGTTCTTTATGCAGGAGGCCACTCAGTCTAAGTCTTTCGTCATCCTTATCCATCTTTTCTATTGCTGGAAAAGCCACCTGAGCCTGAGCAAGAACACCCTGGTGATAACGCTGAGACAAAATCTTCTTTTGGCAAAAAAGGCACTTTAGGGGAGTCAGAGATTGCCAATGCTTTTTTGGACTAATGGCCACTGTCACTCCACAAAAGCATTGTGGGAATGAGAGGAAAGAAGCACTTTGCTTGCATGTTTTTAATCTAAAACCACACAGCGAGGAGCACTTTCCATGCTCTCCTGGATCATCTGCAGACCGTCCTTACCTAGGAACTGCTCACTTATTTGATTCTTTTTGTCTTAATGCAGTTTTTCTACATTAAGTGTTTACTAGACTGGAGGAAAGAGACTAGAAACGTGTCAATGACTAATTTCTTAATTCTTTGGCTGAGCAAAGAAAATAAGAACACAGTTGCCTTTGCAGTGAATAAAATACATTGGTATAGCATCTCCTACTTTCCAGAAATAACTTCGTGAAATTCAGCTTCAGAGTTTTCTTCGGAAAACAAATTTTCCAAGATGTTTCCCAAGTGTAATCAGCATTCTCAGATCTTATCCAAACTGTTAGAATTGAGGTCACATTTTTAAAAAACAAGGTCTTTAAAAAAAAAAAATCACGCAGATCTAAAAATGATGCAACACTTCAAGAATTTCTAAAGACAAAAACTATTATGCAGTTTTGTGCTATTAAATCTGACGGTTAGGGTGGCAACGCAGTGTTGTGCTCAGACGTAATTAAGTTCTTTGAGTTTTCCCATGAGACGTAGCTGCCTCAAAGTGTGTTCTGTGGAAACACCGACTTCCTCAAGCGAGGTAAATCCATTGGAGCACAATAATCTATGCGTTACCACTACTTCCATGTAGTTAGATGTTTCAGAGATGTTTTTTCAGAACTTTTCAAAAGTAGAAGTGAAAAATATCAAGAAACAGAACTGGGAATATGAAGCTCAGCAATGAGAGTCTCAGTTAGAAGATAATCATAAAAATAGTAAGGGAAATCAGGAGCTTTTCATCCAAAGTGAAGCTGCAGATGACAAGACTACTTCAAATTTGAAAAGGAGATGAAACTGCAGTGAAAAACAAGGTGAGAAACTCCTAATACATACAACCAAGTATGATTTAGAGATCAGTTCAGCATTTTTTCCTGAAAGAATATTGGCATGCAGATACTTAAAAATATTCATTTGATCATTACTTGCACAGTATAAACATACAGGAAATACTGGAATGCATTTTAGTTTGGTAAAGAACTTTAATAGGATTAACAGAGAAAATGAGTGAAATCCAAAATCAAACTGGATACTTAACATTATGGAAACTATGAGTATTACAAAGAGCTAAAATTGATCACCTATACACAAAGGGACTGTGTCCTCTTACTGCACTGCATTCACAGCTCTGTATCTCCAGTGCGGCAGGAACTTTTGAGCGTGCCTCCTGTATTGCCCTCAAAAACACCCCAGTACTGACAGATGTCGGAAAAGGGGAGTGAAGCAAGTAGTCCGTTCTTCTGATTTGCAAGGGTAATTCCTGCAATGCCATTACAGAAGTCAAAAAACAGCCAAGATGAATGGTTGTATATTAAAAAGAAAAAAAAAGCAGAAAAAGAAAAAAAAAACTAAAAAGTTTTGAAAAAATAAAAAAGAAAGGGAAAGGGAAAGGATGCTCCGTTGACCTGCACCAGCAGAGCTTCCCTGTCTTCAGGGGGGCTCTTCCAGCTGGCAACAGCTCTGATCTCCCCCATGACATTTACATTTTCCAAGCACAAAGTTCAATACTGCTAAGAGTGAGGAAAGGTAAATGCAATTTTCAGTCACTGTGGAGGAATTAGGAGTCCTGTAACTGTGCTCCTTCTTGGGACATAGACCTTGAACCACGTTCCTCTTGGTGTGGGGCGAGGGTCATAGGAAGCAGCGTGCTCTTTTCAGCCTGCCAAGATCCACCTTGAAGGATGTCTTCGAGCAGCTGCTAACTGATACAGCATGCACTGTTGCTGGCCTCAGGAGAAAAATGCCTTTGAACTTTGCTGAATGTAACTAGCTTTTTTGCCTCTATGTGAAGCCCAGAAGCAAATTAAAGCATTTGCAGTGTGGGTCATAGGATGATCAAATCCCCAAGGTAAAGCAGGAGCCTCTTTGTACATCAGCGAGGATAGGGGGAGGCAGTGCTATCGGCCACTGTGAGCGGTGTTGCTGTCTCCAGATGTGCTGAACTCACAAATGGAACTCCTCTGCTGCATCTGTGCAGCTTCTTTTGCTGTTGTCTGCTGCTTCAATACATTGCAGTGGTATTTCTGTCCTATCTGCTGGATCCATAAAGTAACAAATAGTGAGGGTCGTAGCTGCAATGGTAAGGGGTTATTTAAAGAAGTGTGCTGAGTTGCTAATGAAGGGGGAATTCCAAATACAGGCAACGACATTTAGGATTAGCTGGGGTTTGAACAGGCAAGGGCAAAAAGTTTGTTAATAATATCCGAATATAATTATTTAAAAAAAAAAACAGATTAGGCTGGCGTGATCTGCAGCATTAAAGTTATTTTTAAACAGACATCTTTATTAAAAAGGTCTCTCTGCTTGTGGCTGGATCTGTTTAGCTGAGCTGGATAACACATTATCAACATGTGGGAGAACAAGCCATCTATTTTAAGATCTCAAAATTTGAGATTCGCTTGCATCTGGAATAAGGAATGTATTTTGCAGTTTTAGCAGGAGATATCCATCAGAATATGGTAACCTGTCACCAACAGGACCAGTTCATCACTTAAAAGCTATTCTTTTATAAATCACAGAATTTTGCCTTATGCAACTTGTCTGTTGAGAATTCCTGCTCCCTTGGGTTGGGACCATCTCTTCTTAGGGCTGATTATAATTAAACATGCACATATCTTCATTTTTTCTGTGACATATAAAACAGAAAATCCTGACAGCTTTTGAAAACAACTGCCTTTGTGCTCATGCTGCCGTGGCACTCGGGTTCCACGCTGTATTTTATCCAGTCCTTTTGGTACAGAATGCAGCTTATTTGTTTGTTACCCACTGACATGCCATCCTGTGTACAGTGACAATGTCGATGCAGAGCTCCTGCCCCACACAGCTCATACACGGCACGAGGAGCTGTGCCGGGGCAGACCTGTGTCACCGTGCCCCCAGCCTCAGCTGCTGCTTTGGGGGCTCTTGTTCTGCTGACAGGAGCTGCCCAAGTCCTCTCCCAAAACAGGGCTTCCCTAGCTTAGGTAACATTTACCTTCAAAACCATGCCGGTTTGCCGTATAATTTAAACTTAGTCGTACAACCTCTTTTATTCAGCTTTAAAAGTTACATTTGCCAGTGGAAGGTGGCAATAAACTCAATTAACTGGGCTGATATAAACCTTATTTAAATCAAATTAAGAGCATTTCTGCAGTGGTTAGCATCTATTTCATTAAATGTGATTAAAAACTGCTTGGGAGTTAAATTGGTATGGCTCTGAATATAGATAAAGCCAAAGAAAGACAGAATTGGCAGCTGAGCCTGAACTGGGCTGGGAGGTTTGGAGTTCTTCTTTGTATCCAGAACACCAGAGCTTTGTTTGTTTTAATTAAAACTTGGATCCTGCAGAATGTAATGGATGTTGTTTAGAAAAGCCGCCTGCTGGTTTCTGATAATTGGATTTTTCTAGCCCAGATTAATATCCTGCCATTCCGTTTCACTGTGTCCTGAAGGATTCCTCCAAATAATTAAAAAATGAGTGCTGAAGACTGTAACTACCTCATTAAGATAAACTTACAACAGCGTCTTAGGGTTAAATAAGGAGTTCTTTTCCTTTTTCCTGGAAAGAGGCCACAGTTTGTTTAGGCTCACAGTGGCAAGAAACTGATTTACGTGTATGCAAAAAGCTTTTCAAGCCATTACTGCTGAATCATCGTGTCTCGAGTAGCACGCAAATGGGCTGGTGAGCTTCGACAGAGGTCTGTGAGACTGATTTTGAGAGGGTTACAGTGACCAAGTAATGAAAAAGAGATGCGAGAATGTAAACACTTCCAGAGAACTTCCAGTGTTTGATCTCACACCAAAGGGAGGGTGACAAACACACCTGCCAGTGCTTCATGCTAGAAATAATAGCTATTCTGTTTCTTCATCAGGATGATATTACCTATTGGCTCTTTATGCCAAGCATAGTGTGCAGCAATGCACCTGGTGCTGTTCCTTAAGATGAGGGACTTCTCACTGTACAATGCATTACAACAACAGCTCTTATTCACAAGTGCTGGCTTTGTTAGCTTTTGATTTTTTTTTTCCTAAAGAATTAATACAGAAAACTTCTGATACAATTTATCTCTAAGAAATATACAGTCCAGGAAAGCTGAGCAGACTGTCTTGGAAAAAGCTATTGCAAAAATTCAGTGGAAAAATGGAGGCACGGTAGGAGAATGGGAGAGGCAGATCTGCCCATGTGAATGTTTAAAATATATCTGAGAACAGGGTCAGGGGGACGTCTGCAGTTGTGCGTGCAGACGCTCATCACACACGCAGGTCACTGAGGCTCTGCTTGAGCAAGGTACTAAGGTACAATTTAAATTTAAACCTGAGAGCAGACCAATGGCACCTGCACACGTTGAAGTGTTTGTAAGCTCCCAGGGGCTCAGTTTCATGGAATCACAGAATCATAGAATGGTTTGGGTTGGAAGGGACCTTAGAGATCATCTTGCTCCAACACCCTGCTATGGGCAAGGACACCACAACTCCTTTTGTTTTGTGAGCGGTGTTTTCAGACTGGAAGTTGTCTTACTCAGAACTTCTTCCCAAAGTGAACTTCACATCAAAAGCTGTTAAATCCAGCAATGTTACATTCAAAGACATATTTTTTCAGTATCCATTTAAAGAAATACATTCTTTAATATATAAAAAAAGTTTCTTATTCCTGGCTCTGACCATAAGCAGTACCTTGTATACTAAACATAACAAACACCATCTGAAAGAATATAAGGACAGCAGTCAGGATATTGATAACTTGGTCAACACGTGCTGGCTGGAGGAAGCATCCCACACGTGGAAGTGGAGGGCAGTACTTCATCCTCAGTTAGGGCTGTGAATGACAGCGTTGCAGTGCTCCAGAGGTGAGGGGTTTCCTCCATGGTCACTTACCTTAGGTATTTCCTTAGGGCCACACAGGCCCATGGGGCATTTTAAATTCCTCTTACGGAGATTTCACATGCTGGGTAACTAGGAAGGTCCCACAGGTGTGTTTGAAAACATTTTCTTCCACATGTCACTTGTGCATGGAAGCTGAGAGATAAGGAAGTTGATAGCTGCCAGAAGGCACAGTGCTTGCATCTGAAATATTCACCAGTTCTGCTTGGTTTTCTGAGGTGTTTGTCTGGGAGGTTCAAGAAGCCTCCAAGCATAATCTTTTCTAAATCAGAGGTGCAAATTTTATGCAAAATGATATAAACTTTGTCTTCATTCTGGGGATATTCCCTTGAGATTTTGGAGGGAACAGGCTGTATGAGAACACTCACCTGGGGCCAGCCCAGAGCACATCAGCCCTGTGTGCTGCCTGCAGGGTGGCAATGCGAGGGTGGCAAGCAGTAGGTGACTGAGGAGGAGGAGGACAAATGAGGCACTGTCTGGGGTGATCCTTTCCCTGGTAAATGCTTCTAGCTGCTGCCCACTGGTGATTTAGAGACTTCCTGAGGCATAAGCTGTGTCCAAACCATTATGTTCAGCGTATTCTTTTGAACACATCCTACACAAACTTGTTTAATCTTTCTGAGGCCATTTATGCTTTGGCAATCACAACATCCTGTGGGAATTAATTCTGCATTCAATGTGTAGGGTGTGCCGAGACAGTCCTTGAGTTACTGACGTATACCTGTTTCCTGATGCTGCTGCGACTCTCGCCAGTCTTGTGCAGAGGTGCCGCATCCCTGCCCACGATGTCTCCATTTCCCCGCCGTGCTCAGGTTAAAGCACTCGCTCCTCGAAGGGCCAGGGTAGCTTTCTGCACATCAGACCTCTGCATGCTGACAAATGCCTGCCAGCAGCTATGGTTTTGTCTTGGGAAATTCCAGGTAAACATGATCCCTCAGCCTCTCGGAGGTAACAGCTGCCGCTTTTGCTCAAAGGGAATTCCCAGTGACTTTGATCTGTGGGAGAGGACATCACCCCGAGTTGCTTCACTGCAGTGAGGTAAAATGTTTGTCAGGGACATGTGGCAGGAGCTGCTTCACAAGCAGCAGCCAGGCTTCTTCACCACATCCCTCTGCCAGGCACGCCTTGCTCTTAGCGGGGCCCTCTGCTCACCCCAGTGACAGCACAGCCAGAGGCTGAGGCAAAGAGCAGCAAGCAAGAGCAGAGCAAATGCCAGGTATCTCTCCCACGTGGCCCGTGGAGATCTGCAGGGATGTCACAGCTTGGCCTTCTCATTTTAAAAATATGCTGTCTTCAGGGCATGAAAAAGCTTTTAGGAGGTCAGCAAAATGAAGAAATATCATTCCTTAAAACAAAACTCTGATTGGTTGTGCTTCCTGTGGGTGTGATGCACTGCCCAGCCTCCTGGGCTTATCTTATGGGGGGAACTGTATCAGCTTGTGGTAAGAACACTCACCCAGGGGAGCTTAGCAAACGCATCCTTAGAGGTGGATGAAACAAATGAGAGGAGTTGGATGGGCAGGAAAAGGAAAAGGAGGATAGGAAGTACAGTATGGGGCACAGAACTCATCTGTCTTGTGACACCACCTTTGTAGTCTTAATGGTCAAAGCCATGTGGACCGTTTACATTGACTATTCCAGATAAAAATCTGGACCGAAGTTTTGGTGTTTTGTGTCATTCTGGCCTGAACAAGGCACAGAAGTACTTTAAAGTCAGTGCATTACTCTCACTTGGTGTGTGTGTGTCTGGCAGACAGTCACTTGGGCAGCGCAGCATCCTCTAAGCATCATCGAAAGGCCTTGGGGGTTGCTTAAGGGCATTTTTCTCCATGCAAATGTGTGATTATATTATTTAACACGGAGAAAGACCTCCTCTAGCACTAGCTCTATTGAGAAAGCCCCCAGATATTTCAGGGGCCTTCAGGAGAAGTCAGGCAGCCAGTGAATAAATGTTTTCTCCAAGTGTCAGAAGTGCTTCCCTGTAGCAATACTCCTCCTGCAGAGCTGTGCTCCCAGGTGAGAGGAGCTACTGAGTGCCAGTGAATGTATTGAGCCATTCCACTGCTGCACAGTTTGTTCTCATGGTAATGGGCAGAGCCTAACACCACACTGTTGTCCTTGGCCTAGGGGAACTTCAGAGGAGGCTTTGTCTTGGGTTTAATGGCTGCAGCCACTGCCAAGGGCCAGACAGTGCTGGCAACGAGCCCTGTCTCCACCCCAAGTGGGCTGTGTGGCCTGCTAGTGACCACCAGCCAGTCAATGTGCCTCTCTGAGTCTCATTCCCTCTCTATTCAGCTGGAGACAGCAGCATTTGCACCACACAGTGATGCCACCCTTTCTCTCTCTGGGCACATCATATCTGTCATCATATAACCTCTGTCAGGACAAAACTTCTAAGTGCATTGTGTACTGGTCTTGCCTGTCTGCAGGAGGGCTAATGAGGAGCAGAAGATCAGTGCAGAAGATGCACTGAGTGTTCTCAATCCATTTCTAAAATGAGGAAAAATACTGCAGGTGCTGGTCGGGTTTGCTACACCTTTAGGCTCAACGCGAGGGGTTGTGGCGACCTTCGGGCTGCTCCTGACGAAAACTGATCGTCAGCTGCCACCTGCTGAGCACGGGGAGAAATGCAGCACAAATCTCTGCGGGGGCTGATGGTTTCTTCCCGGGGGGAAGCTAAGGCCAACGCTGGCACCAAAACCGCAGTCAGTGGCAGGGCGAGATGCCAAACACAACGCCACAGAGGTTGTGGGTGACAATCTGCCCCATGCTTTCAGGTGCCCAGGTGGGAACGGAGGTGCTCATTTAGAGCCACTGCCTGAATTGCTGATCTGGGGATGTGGCCAAGAACTCGTAGAAAGAGGAGCTCAGCGGGAGAGCCTGAAATCATACAGATGCCACTGCAACATCAGCTGCAGGAATGAAGTTCCTCTTTTTAAACTAGTTCCAATACCTACACAATGTAACCCAAGTTCAGCTCAAGCACAGTGCACCCATACATTAGAGGGATGGATTTTTCAGGCATCGTGATGCCAGCAAACCTGTTGCTGATTTTAGGCATGTTTTTTAAATCAGCCTGTCATGCATCTTGCAACATATGCCTCAGATGTCCATGCTTAAAACAAAGATAATACTTCTCTACACAGACCTAAAACTCTCCTAAGCAGGGCTATTCTGCCGTGTATTTGTACAATGTCTGGTAAAATAGGGTCTCATCATCATTTATATTGTCATGATGGTAGTGTGGAGTGAAAAGAAGAATGCTCCAACTTATTTATGGCTGCTGGCTATGTTTTATGTTTAAAATAGTGATGAATGGGAAAAAAAATGGAAAAGGGGAAAAAAAAAGCTTGTATCTGTCGCTAACAGACCTATATAATGCCACCTGCTGAGGAAACACTGAAGATGAAGTCTTCAGCTGACTACTTACTGCGTAATTCCTGATATCGATGTCTTATAAAATTTCTATTATAGAAATACACTGAAAGGATTTTAAGAAACTCAGGTGAGCAACTGTGAGCATAACAAACTGAGTGTATTATGTCCAAATGGCAGGACTTTCTTTTCAGCACTACAGACACTAACTTTTTGTAATTAAGAAATGGTACTAATATTCAGCGTTAATTTTCTGTTTCTTCACTCCTATATCAGACACCTAAAAAGTTATCCTAAAATATATTTTGTTCAATGTAGAAAGGACAGCTTATTAGCAGCACTGTGACTCCTCAAAGGCACTCAGCAATACAGGAAAAAGCCTTTTTCTTAAATAACACCCTGTCTGGAGCAAGTGCCTACAAAGCTGAACAGAGCACGGGTCCTTAGTGATTGAAAATTGGCACAGGAAAATAGTGAAGCCTATTTTTGAATATTTCATGCCAGCATAAACCTGCTGATGTCTGGGCAGCTACTGCACTGTGGCAAAAGAAGGGAGGATATCACTGGCTGGGATAGCACTGAACAGAGGTACAGTATTAAAGTAAAACAAACAAAGAAAAAACCAAATGGCTAAGTTCGTAGACGTATAAAAGTAAACATATCCCTAAGGTAGAGGCTTGCTTTCATTTCAAGATACATCATAGAAATGTAAAACAAAAACAATGCAATTTTAAGATGAATCTCTGGCTGCAGCAGCAGCTGTTTTTAGAGTGGATGTGAAAAGTTAACACAGTAACAGGAAAAAGATAACAAATATCCCAAAGTATTTTAGCTATCAAGTTACTAGGTACCCTTTAAAATATTCAGCTTAGAGGGGCGGAAGGAAAAAGTATTTTTACCCTGTTACATTTACAGAAAGGAAAATAAACAAGCTGTTTGGGGAGTTTATGCAGCTCCTTACTGAAAGGGGAAAAAAAAGAACTTAGAACATTCAGGACCCTTCTCATTTAGATGTCTGAAACAAAAGACAATAGAAGGCATCAACAGTTTGGAAAACAAAGGCTGTCAGTCCATCCACTGCAGACTTCCTGACAAATCAGAGCCCCAGTGAGATTTTACATGCCAGAAAAACAAGCCACATCATTAACAGTAAAGAAAACCCAACCAGTGTAACAAATGGAAACGGGTAAGATTGACATCCTCAAGAAGACAGACCTAACCTATCACTCCTCTGATGAAAATGGCTCAGCAACTTTGGGGATACTTGATTATCTATTTTATTGAAAGAATTCTGTAAGAATTCTGTTATTCTATAATAGAATAAGAATTCTATTCAAGTGAGATTCTTAACACTTGCACAGCAAAAGAAGCAATAAAATTTAAATAGTTGATACTTTTTAATTTGTAACGATTTCACAGCCAGTTGGACCTTTCTTTTGTCACTAGCTAGGGAAAATGGTCTTCCCATACCTGTGTGAATGTTATGCTAGTGAGAGCACTCAGTAACAACATGTTAAGTACATAAAAAACTGCTAGGGGGGATTTTGTTCTGGAAAGCAGAATAACTTGAATGTTTCTTCATCTTTATTGCTGAAAAGTTTATGGAGCAGGTGGCTTAACTGAGCCATAACTATACCAAGTGACTTCCTAGAATCATTGAGAAGTACAAAGCAGTTCCCTAAATCAGTGATACTCACATACAGCACTATACCTTGGGCCTCTATTTTACTGCATTCTTGCAACATAGCTGGCATACCAAAATAAACATTTCCAGGAATGTTTATTCCGGGATAATAGTAGAAAACCAAATACAAGAAACAACTTACATATATATATATATATAAATGCATTAAGCACATTAAATAAAATGCATATTCAAATGTGGCTTAAACTACATGCACAGTTTCTTCCATATTGCCTGGTAATGTATTATTTCCAAAATATAAAGAAGTTGGATTTTCTCAGTGTGACGAAGCTGTTGTTGAATACAGTTAATAGACAAGCCCAATGCTCAGAGCCAGGGATGATCTGACTAAACAGACACAGGGAAACTGTGGAAATGATTCTTGGTGTTTTGTTTTCTGTGCAACCTTCATGTCTTTAATCAATGAATCATCAACATTGATTTTGAAACTTGGAGGAAAGTAACTCAGGTTTGGTACTTTAAACTTCCATTATAAATATTTATATCTACAGGCGACTAGCAGAAGAACTTGTTTTGGTTTTTAAACATGTTCTGCATGCTTTCTTTTAACAAATTGACAAATTTGCTTTGTGTGTTTGATATGAACAGAAGTTTCTTTGGAGGAAAGTTATTTAAAGCAAACATGGCCCAAACACATGCCTGCAGCACACAGCTGCCAAGAAGCTGGCGATAAATGTATGCACTCACATGATCTTATTGCAACAGCTGTCTCTATCCTGTTGGTTTTTACTGAAGTTCTCTGCAAACTTTGCTCCAAATGCTAGACTCAGAAAGATAAGGAATGCAACCAACCAAATCGATGAATGTGATCAAACAGCAAAAGGAGAAGTGGGAGTCACTTACTTGCATATGATCCTACAGAAATGCGCGCAGATCTTGCTTAAGCTTGCGGAGTTCCATTGATGTAAATGGCAATATTTACATGCGTTAAATACAAAGTTATCATCTGGTCTTTTGTTAGGTGTTGAGAAATGTGTCTTGCTTTTCTAAAGGACTAAATCTTCATGTATTAGCACTGTAATTGCATTTATCATTTTTCAAAATGCATCTTTTCTGGTGTTTGAGGACTGCTCAGCAGAAGGCTCTCACGCAACTTTGTTTTTATCAGATGGAATAAAAAGCTGAAATATGCTATATGGGGCAGGCAACGTGATTCTCTGTGTTTAGGTCCCTTGCAACATAGGCGCAAAGTTGCAGTTTTTGCTTTAGACACAGCTGACATCATCTCTGCATTGTTATGCCTCCTGTATGTGCACAGCATGATCTAGAAAGTGAGTTATAATGGAGACAATCCCACTGCAAGGCTGGTAGAAAAGTAAAAGCTGTGCACAAAAGAACAGTATACACTACATACATTAGAGATACATTGCATTTCTGTTTGTTGTACTTCTCTGTGTGTTCACATGATTTCCAGGTGATGACTTTTGTCAGTACAGAATTAAGGAATGATTTTAACTATTGTTTAAAGCCCATAAGATAGCTTAGAAGTAAAAACACTCCCAATTTAGAGCCAAGTTGAAAAAAAGAGTCACTATACATGTGAACAGCCAACACGACTTGGTTCTGCTCCTGTGTAGTAATGCTGAGAACAACCAGAATGGGATTGCTAGAGGGCAGATGGAGAGATACAAATCCTGCTGACTTCACACACACAGCCACGGGAGGAGGGAGCAGTGCCCGTACACTGTGAGGTTAAAGACAAAACATTTTTACTGGTAACTAATAGAATTAAGAGTACACTCAGTTAGACTGCTGTAATTTTAAACCTGTAGGCACTATTGCGTACACCGCAAACTCCTTTGAGGTAAGGAGCACTATTTACTGTATGTTTGCAATTCTGTAACGTGCTAGGTCCAGCTGCATTGGCTTTAGGTGCTCTTGAAGAATAAAGCTAATACGTTAGCAATTTCTGAACCAAACTGCATTTGCACCCAGGTCAGAAATGCATTCTTCCTGACTTCTTACCCAACCTGCTAATAGAAGCCTTCCTGGCCGTTTTACAAATCAAATTAATATACTGGGAACAATAATTGCGCTCTTCCCTTCTCACCTTTATGCTTATTTTTCAAAAGAAGAATGACCTTGGTCACCAATTGACTGCGTGAACAATTAAGCGTTTTGTTTACCTTGCCCAGACAACTCCCATCAAGATCAGTACCTTGCCCTTTGCCAACCCTCCCCTCCCAACCCTGGCTTTACCTGCATGAACAGGATCAGTGACAGATTTTCTGTTTAAATATTGAGATAAGGAGCAGTCAATAGGTGTCTGTTCCGTATCTTGGCAGATTCTTAAGGTATGGGAGAATGATGTATTGCCATATACTACAGCCCAGAACAAACTATTTGAAATTGCAGCATTTCATGGGATCTCAACAGGCTTTAAATCATACATATGATACTGAATATGGTCATTTCTGAAGACAGAGTTATTCCACCTTAGCTCTGACTTTAATCAGAATCTCATATTCCTACAGTTGCTTTTAATGCAAACAGTGACTCAGTAGAATAGATGTCTCTGTCTGACTCCTTTATCCCAGTATGTTTATAACCAATGGAGAAAAGTGAGACATTCAGAGGATATAAGTCATCACAGAGTAGCTGTTTTATGCAGTTTAGCTGATTTGTGCTCTAAACATGCCTATCTGAGCTGACTGAACAGGTTCTGATGGTAGTAGTATTTATCCTGGGTGATAGGAAACCATGCCATAAACCACTGGGCTTCATCCAGAATACAGAATGCAAGCATGGAGATAAATCTTAAGACATTGTGTCTGGTAGTAGAGGAAGCATGGCTCACTATCCTACAGATTGGCTATCCAGACTCATAACCCTACTTGGGGAATCTTTTGGCATTAATCTGCCTAGCCAAGAAGATTTTCTGCCTTATATTGTAGTGGTAGTTGTTTTAAAGCAGTTATAGTGCTTCCAAGGTCAGTGTTGCCTACCACTGACACTCTTCTGATGAGTAAGCTACTATACCAATGGGTGGGGGAGGAACGAAAGTGGGAAAAAGTAAAACATGGAGGATTATTCATAAAACATTAATTACAAAAAATGATCTTAAGCAGACAGTATTTTTCTTCATTTTCTAAGAAGAAAAATTGCTCTGACAGATCAAAGTACTTCTGTCTAGTTCAAAATCATATTATTGGCATTGCCAGGTAACAAGAGCTGCAGAGGAAAAGAAACGAAAGAGGTTGAGGATATCTGCTGCACAGAAAGCTATCCATTGTCTGTATTTCAGGAAATCATAGAATAGCCTGAGTTGGAAGGGGTCCATAGGGATCATCGAGTCTGACTCCCGGCTCCACGCAGCACCACCCAAAATTCAAACCACATTTCCAGGAGCGTTGTCCAAATGTTTCTTGAACTTCAGCAGCTCAGTTCCATGACAATTGGCCTTGGCAGCCTGTTCCAGTGCCCAGCCAACCTCTGGCGAAGATCTTTTTCCTAACCCCCACCCTGATCCTCCCCTGACACAGCTCCATGCTGTTCCCTTGGGTCCTGTCACTGTCACCAGAGAGCAGAGCTCAGCGCTGCCCCTCTGCTCCCCTCGTGACGACGCTGTAGGCTGCCATGAGGCCTCCCCTCAGCCTCCTCCGCTCTGGGCTGAGAAAACTGAGGGCCCTCAGCTGCTCCTCACATGTCTTGCCATCTAGAACCTTTACTATCTTCATAGCACTCCTTTGAAGGCTCTCTACTAGTTTTATGTCCTTCTTATATTTTCAATAATGAAAACATTAAGGAGAAGTGGCCCCAAAATGGAGCCCTGCAAAACCTCACCAGTGGCTGCTGCCAGCCTGACGTAACCCCATTTACTTCAGGTGAACCCCACTGTTCACCCATCATATTAGGTTTTCGTCCAGCTGTACGCTAGACATTTTATCCAGGATACTGCAAGAAATGGTAGCAAAAACTTTGCTGAAATCCAAAAAGATTACATCAACTGGCTTCTCTGGGTCATCCAGGTAGGTAATCTTGTCATAAAAGGAGATTAAGTTTGTTGAGTCATTTTGAAGAACTCCAATTTTGTGCTGAAGTTTTCCAAGTATGTAAAAATAATAAAGTCTCAGTTTCTGATGCTGCCACTATCCAGCTTAACGCCTTATGCATACAAAGCTCCCTGAACAAGAACTGAGTCACTATGACACGCAGATCTGTGGTACTTCGTACACCTGGCACAGCCAAATGCCCTCTCGGCAAGTCAGGTTCAACTAGCAATGAACCACAGTTGGGAATTCAGTATGGTCTACACAGTCAGGTCAAGAAGCTTCAAAAATGCAGAATTGTTGCTTCAACCTTTGAGATGATGGGAACTACACATATTCAACATACCTAAATATCAGAGTCACAGACTTTGAAGCAAAACAAAAAGGGCTTTTGTCCTGCATTGTAAACCTGGCCACAAACACAGTAACCCACAGTAATACAGAATGCTAAAAGAAATGTTTTATAAACAAAATACTTTTATTAGACTAGTACATGGGTTATTTTAAATCAAGAATTAAAATACAGCTGGTATTATACTGTTGTTACAGTTTGTTTACTCCAAAGTCAAAGTTACTGAAGATTAACCTCAAGAAATAATTATCTGAAAAAATGTGTTTAAAAATAGACAATTCCTTTTTCTCTTTTTTATTTAGGGTGTTTTGGCAGTATAATTTAAACTAGACAACTTATCTAATAGAGCATATCACTAAGCAAAACCAGAACTTAGCTGGAACTGAATATAGACTCTTATTCATCTTTTTTTACTTCTGATTTGAAAGTGATGCCACCGTTACATTTACTTTTCCATTTCCATAAATAAAACTACTTTTCACTTGGTTTTCTGTAACAGCTCCATCAAGGAAAACCATCTTGAATATACAGATATTCCAGATATCTAGTCCAGTTTTTTGGGTAACTGCTTCTAAGAAGACTCCTGATGGAAAAATATCTTATATTGTTTCTTCTCGTCTTATAGCAGCATCATAATATTGCCCTAACTGGTAGCTGGTAGTCACATCCAGCCTGGTACAGTAAATGGAAAAAAAGTTTATTTAGGTGTGGCCTCTACAGACCACACTATCCCCTGAGCGTCCAGTTACAGCATTTTTTTCATAGATCATATATTTAAGAAAATAACTGGCCAAGTGCAAAACAAAGAACAGACTCTTCTACAACAAGAGACCTTGTAAACAATGAGCAGGCTCAGCATCCTGCTTCAGAATGACGCAACAGCAAGAGAACAAGCTTCAACTTACATCAAAAAACAGACATCCTGGTACAGACATCATTCAAGCCCAAGCATTGTGAATTACTACCATTTGTTATTTTAAATCACAGCCGGGTCAGAAACCTCATTCTGACACAAGTTCTGTTAGTCTGATCTTGTGCAAACAGTGCAGAGTATGCTGCTAGCACTTCGGGATATTGTTGTAAACAAAGTTGTTGCTTGTCTATCAGTACGGTTAAAACAGACTACTCCAACTAAGCCATCTTTTCAGGGATCCATTTAACCTTTTGGATACATTTCTACTTTTAAATAATATTCCTGACAGGCTCAATGATCTTTATTATTTTTCCCTCGATCTTTCATTATAAAGGAACGTTATTAGCAATGTTTTGCTCATCAGCTATACAATAGTGACTGTTTTCATCTTCTCCCAGAGGCAAAGTAAAATCTTAACTTAGGCCTCTTACTCCAGTAACAGAGGGGTGTCCTGCCAGTCCCATTGGCTCATATCACAAGTGGGAACTCATTCACTGTATCACTGCAATTGGATCACTCCTGGCATATGCCCATTTCCTCATAGGTACGAGTGGAGCCTGCCTCTGTTCTCAATGATCCTAATGTCTCAAAGGTCTTGGAAAGACAACGTGAAGAATATGGATGGCTGTACCATTTTTAAGGGTTGATTTGATGAAGAAGGTTCAAACTTGAACGAATACTTCAATCTCTTGCAATGTAGGAAAAACTTACTTGGATGGAAATTAAACTCTTTGCCAAGTAATTTAACCCAGATTAGTAACACCCTCCTCTAAACTGAATCCACAACTCCCTGTGAGACTTTCTTAATTACACCGATTTAAATTCATGTAAACAAAGGTACATTTCCTGTATACATTCCTTGTGTACACTCACTCAAAATTTTCTTATTTCTTCTGTGGCAAGATCATCAAGTACAACAAAATTAAAATTATTAAGATAATAATCTGGGAAAGACATATCTTGGTGTTTTAGAGGGTCATCACTAAAACATCCAGTTTTAAATGTTCCACTAAATGCACACACACGTTATGAAATTGTACACAATATTGTAATACATATGACATCATATTCCAAGTTCCTGGAAAAGTGTTATGAAGGCCATTGACAAAGAACTAACTCACATTTTCTCCAGAGTAAATCACATGAGATGCATGTGGAAACTGGAGTAAGGAGGGATTGTATAGCAGTGCCATTAAAACAGTCAAAAAAAAGCACCGATCCTGCACTTTAATCTGAGTGGCCATATACCTGAGCAAGACCAAAACCAGTTTCTCCAGAGTCTGATCAAAATTCTCCAATAAAATCAGACAGAACAATAATACGAGCTGTTAAGGAGTTTGACGATACAGTAAGAAGGTGATTGAAAACATGCCTGTTTTATCAATTACATTCCAACAAAAATCATGATGTGGTTTACAAGTATACTGCTCATTTGCATAAGCACCAAGATAATATAAAGTAAAAACTTATCCATCAAGTTCCTCTGATAAATGGTCCCTTAGACAAAGGCAAATTTTCATGGACATTTAAGTATTTTTGGCTACAGGCACAGATTCCCTAAAAGTCACCACGAAGTCTGAAAAAAATGCTAAAACTTGAAAAATTTAACTTGAAAAGGGATTGGAGATAATCATTTCCTAGTGGCCTGCTACATAATAAATTACTTGAATTAATTCTGGTTTCAGAAATGGCAAAATTCACCTTGGTTTCTGAGAAAAGCTGCAGATTGGTTGTGAAGATCTACCAGACTGTACAACCCTTCCTCACCTTCATGTTTTACATGCTGCAAGCAAGGTCTGAGCTAAAGTTTCTGTTGAACTTACAGTCAGCAAAGCACATGAACGATCAAAACATTCAAATTTTCTTTTCCAGTACAGAAACAAGGGACTAGCAACTTAGGTCAGGGACAAACACGCTTTAGCCACAATCTGTCAAAACAATTTTCAGATACAGACAGGTACTTTGAACTGACTGCACTTGCATCCTTGACATTAATCAAGTACTCTGTTTCTACCCTGTTTCACTGACAGCCGTGCTCTCACTTGTCCATCTGCTGCTTAAGAAAACATAACATAGAGTTCAAAACCCTTGGGCCAAATTCGTAGCACAAGCACGGCCCAGCAGCCTCCTGCCTCTCAGCCTGTGTGCTGGGTGCTCAGTGCACCTCAGTCCCTAACGTAGCATTAACCTTGTGCTCTATCTTCTGTAGGACTGCCGGGAGGTCAAGAACAGAAGAAATAATGTAGTGAGGGACCGGGGAGGTGTCTGCTGGGGCCGCCATGGACTTGTTCAGCCAGACGGTTGCTTTCAGGCCAGCGTTGAGGCCTCCTTGGATATCCGTATCCAGAGAGTCGCCGACCATCACACACTCAGCGGGCTGCACCCCCAGGAGGTCGCAGCAGTGGTGGAAGATGGACGGTGCAGGCTTCTCCTCTTTCTGCTCCCCCCCCACCACGATGGCATCGAAGTAGGGCTGGCAGGCGCACGCCTCGATCTTCTCCCTCT
>WBMW01003581.1:918897-946080 GCA_013396635.1 Penelope pileata | reverse complement strand
GGTGCCGGCAGCGCGGAGCGGCTCCTCGGGGTGCGGAGCGGTGCGGAGCGGAGGTAGCGGGGCGAGCCGTGGGCGGCCCGGGGTGGTCCTGGGACGTGGGCCGGAGTCGCTGATGATCTGATTGATTGATTTATTGCTGTAATTCATTACTTGTTTCCTTTCTCTGCCTGTTTACGTTGCTCGCTGTCTGTTCTGATGGCTGTCGCGAGCACCCGCGGCTTCTGTCACTGAGCCCGGCGGGCTCTGCTGCATGGGTTAAAGTGCTCTCGGTTCCACTCTGAAGGAATCGATTTTCATAGAATCGATTAGAGCATCCCGAGCTGGATGGGGCCCAGAAGGATCATCGTGTCCTGCTCCTGGCTCCATGGCACCACCCAGAAATCAGGCTGTCTAGAGAAACACTACTGATTTTCCTCAGGATTCAGCGAGTGATTCGACCCTTTCGTTCTCAGAGATCTGCTAAGAAATCATCCTTAGCCACTGAATTCACTCTTCTGCTTTCTGGATCTGTTATTTCAGTCTTAAAAACCATTGCAAACCAGCTATTTGAACTAGAAACCAGAACTCGTTCCCTGTGACCCTTGTCCTCCTGGCATCCTTATACTCAGTGTCACATAGGTGGTCTGGCAGAGCTGGGGCTGGCTCTGTACCGGTGCGTGGGGCTTAGACATGGCCTTCTTCTTTACAGAATCTTTTTCTACTCAGCTACTGTGTCAAGATGGAGCGAGAGTGCATGGGCAAGATCAACAGCTACTGTCAGAGGAATAAATGTAAGCTTGACTATGTCGACGTGGGATGGCAGGGCCCACCTCATGATCGTGAGTAAGTTCACCATGCATGTCAATAAACATTGGGACTGGGGGCAGGGTGGGTACGGACTGCAGCCACAGAAGTTAGTTTGCTGCAAGTGTATGCAGTAGAGAGCTCTGTGAGCACTGCTGGGGTGGGTGGGAGCGGAGGGCGGCACACAGTGCACAAGGGGAAGATGTACCTCAGAGTTAATGGCTATTTATTGAGAGCAGTGCACCTCTTCCTCATAACTGGGTTGTATTTATTCTGCTCGTCATGAAATGTGCTTTGTTCTTTATTTAGTTTGACAAAGTACAGAAATTGTTTCTGGTTTATATTGTTAATTTTCAAGCATGAAGGTTGGGCCTGTATTAATTGGGTACCGACGTGTTTTGGGGGCATTTTTGAACATCTGTTACAAAGGAGGGTCTTTTGCTTAAACTGTATTATTTCTGGAGACAATTACAGGTGATGGAATGTGTGGATTGTTGTTGTTACTGTCATTTTAACACAAATGTGACATCTTGCTGTTCTTTCCGTTACCACAGATCTTAGATACCCAGCATCTATAACATTTCCATCTTTGCTACTTTGCATGAAGACAAATCTCATGCTAATAATCAATGTTTCTTTTAAGCTACAGTCTCCGTGTTGCCAGCCTGCACTGTCTGTGCTGATTTATTCTTCAACTTTACCATAGTCCCTGTGCAAATTAATAAGCATTTTCTGGGTCTCAAATCTTGTTCAACTCTCCTTTTTTTTTTTTTCTTTTTCTTTCCCTCATGCAATTCATACCTTAAAAGGTATTGCCTGGGACTAATAGAATTTGCACACATTTCAAATTAACTCATTTATTCATTTGTTGCACTTTCATTTTTCTGTTCGTTGAAAAATGTAATGGGTAGACCCTCTTGGGTGCTTCTGGTGCTCCTTCTTGAGGAATTATTTTATTTTTTTTTTAATATGCTGTTTCTTCCTACTCCTTACCTTACCTCCTTGGAGTCTTTCTTGCTAAGGCTTGCTTATGCAATGAGCGCAGGCACTGCTCTGCATCACGCTCCGTTTTCCACTCAAACATTTCATCCATTCTTTCATTTCTGGGTAAATCTGATCTGGCAGAAAACCAGCTGTGTGTTTTTAGGTCGATGTGGTGGGTTGGCCCCAGCTGGCAGCAAAACCCCCTGTGATATAACAGGGGGAATCGGGATGGCAGAAGTGAGAAAAGCTTGAGAGTTGAATTGAAGAAAACTCACTAACTGAAGCAAAGCTGCACGTGCATTCACTGCTTCCCATCAGCAGGCAGCTATTTAGCCATTTCCAGGAAAGCAGGGCTTCATCATGCTTAATGGCTCCTTGGGAAGACACCAAATGCACTTCCTCCTCCTTTCCTCCAGCTTCTGAGTCATGTTGGATGGGATGGGATGTCCCTTTGGTTAGTTGGGGTCAGCTGTGTCCCCTCCCAACTCCTTGTGCACCCCAGGGTCCTTGCTGGCAGGACAGAGTGAGACACAGGAAACGCTTTGATGCAGTGCAAACGTTGCTTGCTATCAACACATTTTCATCACAAATCCAACACACAGCACCATATAGGCTTCTGTGAAAAATGCTGACTCCATCCCAACCTGAGTACAGCCACTTGACTCAGTTTCCTGGTCTGACTCAGTGTCTTGCTGCATGAGCAGCAGTGCGTGATCGGTTGTGCGCCAGAGGTGGAGAGGGTCGGTGGTTGAGTGGCGTCACAAGGGCAGGGCTGGTGGTTGGCTTTTCTTACAGCAGTGGCAGCAGAGAGTTATGCTGGAGCTGAAGTGGCTGTGGAATCTCGTTCTGCATCTCTAATGTATCTCTATGGTTTTTTGAGACTTGAAGTGGCAGAAAGGGAGTGCCTTTAAATTTATTGCTGGTGAAGCAGCAGACACATTTTCTGCACTCACTGAGTAGTGTATGCAGTACTCTGTGAAAGGTGGGTTCACAGCCTTGCCTGTGAACAAGGCTGACCTTATGCATTCTTTAATAATTTTGCTTTTAGAAACACTGTTAGAACTAATAAAGAATATGCAATTGTGGTTGGGTAGGAAACATTTTTAGAAGTCCTTATACTAAAGAATTATGATGACCAAGAGTTAGATATAAAACACATGAATGCTCAAATACCTCCACAGATAATTTATAGTGCTTTGTACATAAGAAAAATACCATTGAATCTGAAAAAGGTTTTAAACACGTATGAGACAAAACAATGTTATAGGAAAGTTTCCTTTATTGCAGGTTCACAGTTATGGTTAAAATAGACAATAAAGAATATGGTACAGGCACTGGTAAAACGAAGAAGGAAGCAAAAGCAGCAGCAGCAAAAAAAACGTGGGAAATGATGGAACAAAAGGTGAGTAAGTTGTGTGATCTATGTCTTTATTTTATGTATTGAACATGAGTCTCTACAGGTAGCAAATAAGTTATCATTGTTTTTAATTTGGAAGAGATTCTAACAACTTACATTGTCTTTGTTCTGTCTTATTCAGTGCTTTTCTACTTTCTACTGAACTATTTTCCTTGTTATTGTACTGCATCAAGAGTATTTCCTCCTTTTTTGTTACAGAAGGACGAGAAAATTTATTTGCCTTTGTTAAGCTTGGTATGTCCAGAGTGGACAATGTTCCTTTTCCATCTTGACAACTGTTCAGTAATAACGAAGTCTTCAGAACATTTGCAAGCTGTTATTCAGTGTGTCTGTTGCCACTTTTCTTATGAAGTGGCTTACTGTCACTTGATCTGATTCATCTTTCTTGACATTATGTTCTTTATGGTATAACTGATTCTATACTGCCTTGATTTATTTAGGTTTGAACTTTGTTCCTCCTTTCTGCTGGGTGTTTTATTTGGTAACCACTCTGTCTTCTAGAGTCTAAATGCTACTGAACAGCTTTTGAGTGAAATCTGCCCTTACCTGTTTCCATTTTTTACCATTTTAACACAATTGCTAACATGTTGCTGATGCTACCTCATCAGGAGACAGCTATAAGAAGTCCCACTTTTCCCTTTCATACATGCACAGGAGCAGTTGCAGCTCTCGCAGCATCAGCAGCTTCCTGCTGCCATCCATTTTCTTGGCTCTGGTCCAGCTGTGAGAGAATTCAGAAGACAACATACACGTTTTTATGAGACATTTCACTGGTCATTCCCCACCTTTTGCTAGAAGAGGTGGGACGCACTGTTGAAATACCTTGAAAACTGGGCTTATGTTTGTTTGGAAATTCAAAATGTGATAATTCTGACTTGGGGTGCCTGTCCTCACATTAATGCAAATTTGGAAATTCTTAAAAATATTTTGAAATGCTGACAAACCTTGCAGCTGTATTAGTTGTCATGTGCTGTTTATACTAAACTATTTATTAAATTTTTAAGTTATGTTTTCTGTCTGCCTTATAGCAAGATAATTCCTTGAATGCGCTCCCTCCAGAGGCAGTGACACCTCCTGTAGCTGTGGAAGGGCTGCCTGATTTCGACTACATCAGCCTCCTAAATAAGTACTCACAAAAGACAGCGCAACTAGTTGATTACAATAACATAAACCGTACTGGAGATGCCCACGCTCCCATGTAAGGTGTACTTAGTGTTGTTATTTGCTTCTAATATGTCTTTGCATTTACTAACCTACCACTAGATAAAAACTAAGATTGAGGAAGGGGAGTTACCATTAGGAAGACTGATGTTGATCCAAGGGACGGTCTGGCGCTGCCTGAGGGTGGCAAGGGTGGCAATGGGAGTATCTGTGCCACTCTAGGGAGCTCTGTGGGTTCAGAAGCACATCTGAAATGCTTGTACACCAATGCATGCAGTATTAGGAACAAACTAATAGAAGCTTTGGTCCTTTCCCAGAGCTATGATATCATTGATATCAGCAAGACTTGGTGGGAGGAGCCCCATGACTGGAGTGCTGGAATGGAGGGCTATCAGCTGTTCAGGAGGGATAAGCAGGGCAGGCAAGGTGAAGGTGTTGTGCTCTACGTGAGAGAGAGAATTGACTGTACAGCCCCTGCTGTTAGGGATGACACGACAGAGGGACTTTGGGTGGGGATTAAGGGAGCAGATATTGTCATGAATGTCTGCTATTGATCTCCCACTCAGGATGATGGCACAAGTGAGCTATTCTTTAGGCAATTAGGAGAAATCTTGGGATTGTTTGCCCTTGTCCTTATAGGAGGCTTCAACTTCCCAGGCATAAACTGGGAATATCATATTGCTTTGACAAATAAGCCTGGGAAATTCTTAACACACGTTGAAGATAACTTCACAAGTATTGAATAAGCCAACTAGGAAAGGTGCCCTCCTAGGTATGTTGTTTTTAAGAATAGGGAAGGTATGGGAGAGGTGTCAGTTGGTGGTTGTGACCATGGTGATTATGAATTAGTTCAAAAATTTTGATGTAAGGAGAAAATATGTCAGCAGTCCTACTCTCTTTAAGATAGCAAACTTTAAGCTTCGCAGAGAGGTAGTTTGCAGTGTCCCCTGGGAATCTGCTGTAGAGGGTTTTGGGTTCTGTGGAGAGCTAGTTGCTTTTCAAGAACCACCTTTTAAAGGCCCAGGAGCTGGCAATCCCATTGAGCTGTAAGTCAAGCAAGCAGTGCAGAAAACCAGCCTGGCTGAACAGGGAGCTCCTCCTGGAATTAGGACAGAAAAAAGAAAATATGTGACCTGTGGAAGAGAAGTCTAACTTTGCAGGGAGAATACAGAGCTGCAGTTCACATCTCCAGGGAGTAAACAGGAAAAGTCAAAGCTCAACTTGAGTTGGCACTGGCCACTGTGTTGTCAGACAAACAAAGGTTTTTTCAAGTGTGCCAACAGCAGGAGGAGGTCGAAGGAAAACGTTGGACTGATCCTTGAAATGGATGCTCACCTAACAAGCAAGGATGAGGAAAAGGCAGATGCATTTAATGCCTTTTTTGCCTCAGTAGTTAATATTAAGGACAGATTTTGGGCTGTCTGGTACTCAGAATTGGAGAACCATGATTGGCACTTTAAGAACAAAGCTGTTATCAGGCATAGTCGACATCTGTTCATGAAAGGAAAGTCCTGCCTTAGTAATTTGATCTCCCTCTAGGAACAGGCTGCCCAGAGAAGCTGTGGATGTCTCATCCCTGGAGGTGTGCAAGGTCACATTGGATGGTGACCTGGGCAGCCTGATGTGGTCGTGTCAACCCTGCTCATGGCAGGGCGTTGAAAACAGATGATCTTTAAGGTCCCTTCAAACCCAAGCCATTCTGTGATTCTATGGTACGATAAAATGGGAGTCGGTATTGACAAATTGTCACTTGGCTGTTGCTCTGGCTCCTTGTGGATCTCTTGGCATGTATTTCAAAGGCCCCTAGGAACTGAGTGTGAAGGAGAACCTGCCTGTGTCTCCTGTATGCATTGCAGTCATTGAGTTGTACAAGTGTTCCAGTGAATGACAGCTGAGGGGTGATAAAGAATATATACATACTTGAGTTGTAGAAAACCTTGTTCCTGTGGAAAATCAGTCCTTTCAAAACTTAAATCACAGAGAATTTGTGATCATGGGTGCCTATGGTAGGAAGCTTTGAGGAGTTCAAGCTCAAAAAGGTGTTAAATATTCACTTTCTGAAAATGAGTTATTAATTGCATTATATTATAATCAGTTATTAATTAAACATATATTGGAAATGCTCTCTTGAAGATGTATATATCAGCTTTTCTTTCTATAATGTCAATTGACTGTAGTGTTCAAAATCATTAAATTAAAACTCATCATATAGTCTGTAAGGAGAGTTTATTCTCTGTTATATTTTACAGATTTTCTTGCAGCTGTACAATTAGTGGTCGTATTTATGGAATTGGCACTGGAAATTCTGTAGCTGCTGCAAAACGAGCTGCTGCAAAACAAGCATATGAGAAGCTACACAAGGAAGGATCTTTAAGAGTAGGTGCTATATTTAGCCTTAAGACAGAAGTTAAATTCTTTAATCTTTTAAATAGATTTCCTCATTTTGTATAAAAACATATTCCATGAATTCCGCTGAAGATGGAAACAATACACCTTAAGTTGGTTAGGGTTGGTTGGTTGGATTCTGTTGGTGAAATTTGTGTTTCGTTCTTATGTTCTATTTGCTGGATTAAAAAGAAAATATCTCCCAGTTGATGTCTCTCTGTGTTTCAGGATGTGGCCTGATACATTGCCATTCAAGGATGCATGTATATTAAAAAATTCTGATTCTTAGCTACTCTATATGCCAGTTTTCTGTTCCATGAAGTATTGTCGAGCTGACTGGCCATAAGCATGCATCTCTTACCACTTTCTGTTGGATCAATCATCTTTGAAGTGTGACAAAGACAAAAGCAGGAGTTAGAATCAAAAGAGCTTGACTTCTGTCATGTCCCAAGGATGATTGCAGTGAAGCAATGGCTAACACCATCCTCCAGAAAGCAGAGCTGTTGTCCTTGTGACAGCCGTTTTATCCCCATACATGCACAAAAGTGTCGGAAATCTAACAGTGATCCAAAACCAATTCTGAAATACGCAGAGTAGTACATACAAAATAAGTGAAGGGAAGGCAGCACAGAGGAGGAAAGAAATCTTTGATTTTAAACAAAATGAAACTGAATTTATATATTAGCAGAAGTGTTAAAGGCCCAGTGTGTTTCTGAATTCAATTTTTTAAAAAATGTTTATTTGTTGTTGGATATTATTGAAGTGTAAACTCTTAAGTTTTTGACTTATGTCAGGTTATGGTCTGTAACAATTATAGGTGAAAGCTGATAATGTAACATTAAAAGCAACATACTGAAGACATTTCACTGTGATTTTGTACAGACACATAGATTTTCAGTTAGGCTGCTTTACATGTACTAAAGCCTACATACCTTTCATTTTTTTCACACAGACAACTGCTGAATGGAAACATATACTTTTAATAACTGTTGCTGTTAATTTTTAATAGATCCCAGACTCTACTTCTGCAAATGTATCTATATAATTACGTTATGTTTGGAAAAGTGTGAGAGGGTCGCATTTTTTCCTAGTCTGCGTGGAAGTTAGGCAGAAGCCTTTCTTATGCAGTGCTTTGAACGTTTCAAGCAGTTAACAGCTTACAATTAGGACCTTGTAGTCTTTCCTCCCTCCTCTTAGAAGGGCATGGCTTTGTATTAGGGATTTTTAACATAGTTTTGTTAACCATGCTTATTTCTTTTTTTCCTCTTTTCAGCTGAAAAGTGAAAACTCTAACGTCAATTCTACAGCTAGTGAGCTTAGTAGTTCCCCTAGAGACTCAGGATGGTCCAACTCATTGTAAGTTGGGTTCACTGATAATATGGTAATAATAAAATGTATTTACTAAGTTTAGTAAATGAGTAAAATAGTTTCTTGTTTGAATAGTTCTGTCAGAAGGATTTTTAGTTCGACGTTAAATGAATAAAGCTACACCAATCAGTAGTATTTATTCATGACATTTCTAACATGCCTTCTTGTATTGTGACACGTCTGTAAACTTAGCACAACTCAGTTTCAGTACTTTTCTGTGCTCCACGTTCTGATTTCTTCTCTGTGTTTTTCCTCTTTCATTCTCCATAAATCTTCATTTCCACTGATGGGAAAATTTGCTGAAAAGAAAATGAATGTGTACAATGTTTTGTTTGTAATTTGAGAATCTTAAGTCAAGCCTTTCATGCCGAGCAGTTAATTTGACAGTAACGCCACTGCCACTTCTATATTCTTTGTGGCATTGTGAAGCAAGCTGATATGTACAATTCTAGAGGTGGCTGCACTGTACTGAAATAAACCTCTGTATTTAACGTCTTTAATTAAAGGGTGTCATACATCTTAGATTTTGTAGAAATGGAGGAGTGTATTACAAAATGTTACTGTTTTGCTAGCTCTCCTGCATAAACCTTTGCAATTTAAATCAGCCATGTCATGATTGTTAATGATTTCTCAGGTCTTTCTTTTAAAAACTTGTATGACTTTTACTCTTCTTTTTCATTATTGGAAGCATTTTATTTTTTTTGCTCATGATTGTGTTACATTCACCTAAAATCAGACTATTATTTTCCGTAACAGTGACATTTCCTTTAGAGACTCGGCTTCAAATCTGGTAGAAAAAGCAAAAGACATGTCACTATCTGAAAAGCCTTCACATGCTCAGGTATAAAAATGATCTTCCTCATTATTACAATTTAGATTCCAAATAGAGCAAGAACCATAGAATATCATGAGTTGGAAGGGACAATCCTTACTTATCGCTGAGTGCAGCTCCTGGCTTCACACAGCACCACCCGAAATTCAAGCCCTATGTCTGAGAGCGTTGCCCAAATACTTCTTGAACTCTAGCAGGTTTGGTACTGTGACCGCTGCCCTGGGCAGCTTTTTCCAATGCCTACCACCCTCTGATGAAGAACCTTTTCATAATCCCCACTCTGACCCTCCCCTGACACAGCTCCATGCCGTTCCCTCAGGTCCTGTTGCTGTCACCAGAGAGCAGAGCTCAGTGCTGCCCCTCCGCTCCCCTTGTGAGGAAGCTGTAGGCCACCATGAGGCCTCCCCTCAGCCTCCTCTGCTCTGGGCTGAACAAACCAAGGGACCTCAGCTGCTCCTCATACACCTTGCCCTCCAGACCCTTCACCTTTAGCCTTTTCACCTGTAGCCTTCCTTTGGATGCTCTCTAATATATAGGTCACTTTGAAAGTAATGCCTCCTGTTTATTTCCATGGAAACTACAACAGATATAAAAAGCACAATAACACCATTTGACAGAGCAAATTCTCAGCTATAAAACACTTTTTCAACACAGTCACCACCACTAGCTGGGCATTTTTGCCAGCGATGAACAAAAAGAGCCTGCATGCTGCGCTCATAAAAATCTACACCAGCAGAAGTGCCCCACTGTTGCTGTCACCACTGCTGAAACACATCACCACTGCCTCACTGTGCTCACATCCACTGTTTGGTCTCCAGAAATGTGCAGCAAGCATTGGTGAATGTCACTGGGTGCCATTTTTTCCATATGGAGGAATTCTATTTCACATTCTTTACTTCATTCCATGTCAGACACCATTTTGTCCAAGTGCTCCTCTGCAGCCTTCTGTTGCATGGCAACAAAATGTAATGGAATATTGGTGGGAAGGTTCAACCTCTTCTGCCATACCACCAGCATCTGCCTCTGATGGTGTGGGCCAACATAGTAAAATAGGAGGCATTACTTTCGGAGCACCCCTTGTAGTATTATGTCCTTCTTACATTGTGGCACCCAAACCTGCCCCCAGTGCTCGAGGTGAGGCCACACAGCGCAGAGCAGAGGGGACAACCCCTCCCCTTGCCTGGGTGGCAGTGCTGGGCCTGGTGCACCCCGGGGTGCTGGTGGCCCCTTGGGCTGCCAGCGCACTCTGCTGACTCAGATTCAACTTGCTGTCAGCCAGAACCCCCAGATCCCTTTCCGTGAGGCCGCTCTCCAGCCTCTCACCCCCCAGTCTGTACACGGATCCAGGGTTACTCATTCACAGGTGCAGGATCCAGCACTTCCTTTTGTTAAATTGTCCAGCCCTTTAATTTATAAAGATCTTTCTGCAAGGCCTCTATGCCCTCAAGGGAATCAACGGATCCTCCTAATTTACTGTCATCTGTAGATGTACTTAGTATGCATTCAAGTCCTGTGTTGTTTATATATGAGTCCAACTTTTTTTATATAAGGTATGAACACATTTATAGACAAATACTGGATACATCTACAGACGCATTTTAACCTAATTATACTGAAAATACTCAGGATATCTTATCTACCTTTCTCTTTTTCATGCAGAGAAATGTACAAAGTTCTGCTGTGAAATCCAAAAGGTACGTGTTTATTTCTAGATTGTTGTCTCCCATAAACTACATGGCAACCTGCTTTAATGTTTTTTATATCTAACAAAGAAATGTTACTGTTGGTTGGTACGTTTGTTTTCTCTTGACACGTATTAGAAAAATGTCTCATTATAAATTTTATTTATCTCTGTTAAAGAGTATTGGCAGCTAATTTTGATAACGCAAAAAACAAGGAACAGAAAAAAGCCATACCATGTTCATATGAAAATTTGAACAGAAGTACCAGTGAGGCAAATGAAAATAAATATACTGCAGATAAAAGGTAAGAAGGATTTTTTTGTAAGGTCAATTAGCAATTGCAGTATGTAGTGGTGTAGTTTTATTTATTTATAATAGAACATGAGAGAATATTGTAAAAGAATCTTCAAAGAACTGTGATATTTGAGATTTGTTTTCTGGAAATTTTAACATACTGTAGCAACTGGCATGCAATATTTAATGCTTACAACCAAAAGCCATTTGTGTGAAGATGAGAGGGTAATTATCCTACGGACTTTCAAACAAAACTTCAGCTGAAGTGCAACAGATAACATTGTGTTCTACTGGTATAGTGAAATAGGTTACTAAGGTTCTCTATAACATCAATAACAGGAAAATGATCAGCTATGTTGGCTTAGGGCAGCCTATTGCCGGTATCCTTCCTGACTCATCAAATTGCCTCCTTGTAAGTATCTGTTATCTGAAATATTGGCAAAAGAACATTTTTATTTCACACATCCAATTATGGGAAAAGTTCTTCACCACAAAATTTACCTTTAAATCAGCACTTAAGATAGAATAGCTCATGATTAGTTTGACTTGCCATCTATCTGGATTAAAACAAAACATTGAAAGGATAGGGAAATGGTGTGAATCTGTCATCTCTTTGCCACAGAATGGTTGAGGCTGGAAGTGATCTAAGGCGGTCACCTTGTGCAGTCCTCTGCACAGGCAGGGTTACCTGGAGCAGGTTGCCCAGGACCACGTCAGGAAAGGTTTTGAATGTGTTTAAGGATGGAGATTCCACCACCTTTTTGGGCAACCTGTTCCAGTGCTACCATGAGAGTAGAAAAAGTCTTCCCTGATGTTTAAATGACAATTCCTGCATTTCAGTTTGTGCCCATTGCCTCTTGTCCTGGCAATGGGCACCACTGAGGAGAACCTGGCTCCATCTTCTTTGCACTCTCCCTTCAGGTATCTGTGTATGTTGATGAGATTCCCCCTGCAGCTTTCTCTTCTTCAGGCTGTCAGTCCCAGCTCTCTTAGTCTTTTCCCATAGGAGTGACACTCCAGTCCCTTAACCATCTTGGTGGCCCTTCACCGGACTCTATCCTGTATGTCCACATCTCTCTTGTACTGGGCAGCCCAGACCCGGTCGCAGCACTCCAGGTGTGGCCTCAGCAGCGTTGAGCAGAAGGGAGGAATTCCCTCCCTTGGCCTGTTGGCAACACTCTGCCTAATGCAGTCCGGGATACTGCTGGACTTCTTTGCAGATGTATCAGGCCTGACAGGATTGTTTTTGTATCTTATACATTTAATGCTCGGTACGCCTCCGTTGGAGATCTCAACCTAAGTCTCTCTCTGTTTCACTCATTCTCTCTCTTATTTTTAAGATTTTGTCAGGAGTATAAAAATATAGAGCCTATTGGTGAAGGTGGTTTTGGGAATGTTTTCAAAGCAACATCAAAGATTGATGAGAAGACCTATGCAGTCAAGCGAGTTGAGTTTATGAAGTAAGTACTGTATATCTACTTGTGATTGGTTTTGTTTTCCTTTTTCTTTTAGGACATCCTTAATCAAGTTTTTAATTATTTATTTCTATTGGCTTTTTAATACTCCTTGGAGCATTTAAGTAATTTTCATTATTAACCGTCTTTCTGATAAACTGTTCTCTTTATTTCCATGTAAAGCTGAAGAGCATGCAACTCTTAATTTTTGCATGTGTTGGAATTATGTTAGATGCAGCTGTAAGAAAGTAGATTTATTAAGTTCTACATTCCTTGAACACACATGTACAGAATTTTATGAATTCTGTTTGTTAATATTGTAGAATCTGTTTAAGAGAAAACTTGCTGATTCACAAAAACATTGAAAGCAGCAGTGCTACTTTTGACAAGGTACCTTGTCTGAAAATTTACTTATTCATAATGATTATTATTGGGGAAGATAGACAAAAATGAAAGTAATACATTTTGTCGTTTGTAATTGAAAAATACTTTACCTATAATGATATAAAGAATGACACGTTGTCATGTTGCTTGTCCTTCATTAATTCTACACAGGAAAATGATCTGAATTTTTTTAAAGTAATTTTCTGTAACTGGTACTTGGTAGAATACTTTAACAGCAGCCAAGGAACTTGCATTTCTTTTAAATAACCTATTCAGAAAGTTTGAAGTTGTTCCCTGAGAGATCATAACTTGAATTTGGAGATCGTTGTCCCCTACAGTTACGTACTGACTCAAACTAAAAGTGGGGAGATCGGGAGATTTAGATTGGATACAAGGAAAAGGTTTTTTACTGTAAGGGTGGTTCTGTGATTCTAACTGCCCTTCAGCGATGTGTATTATTTTCATTTTTATTGTAGTACTGGAAACCATTTCATTGATTCTTCAGTAAAGACTGCTAGTCTTCACTGTGCAATTTAACAAGAAGCATAGGTCAAATTTACTATTAGTTCTTCGTGAACATTTACAAACTTTTTCAGCATTTTTGAGTGGAGCTTTTCTAATATGGTTACAACAGTTTAGCACTTGAAATAACTGAACCTATGAAAAAAGAAAACAAAAAACCCCCAACAATTTATAGTTACATTTTGACCTTATTAAGAACACTGTGTTATTTTTCAAAATTCATGTTAAACTATCTGTATCACTACTTGATATCGTGTCTTCTAGTTAACTCAATGTTTAATTTTTGTAGGAAAATGCCATTTGTTCTGTTTGAGATTTTTTTCTTCTCCCAGTAGGAATGGAATGCGTGAAGTAAAATTACTGGCAAATCTTGAACACGAAAACATCGTGCGGTACTATTGCAGCTGGGAAGGGTTTGACTGTATGACTTACCCAGACTCAAGGTAACTACAAGACAATGGCTGGCACTCGCAAACTTGTTTTTAGTGAATTTTGTGTTGTAAAAAGAAAAGCTGGTGATTGTTTACACATCATTACACGACTATAAATGCATACACATACTTACATACTTACTGTTAGGAAAAGAGGCATAGTACCCTTGAGCAGGGGTTGATAATTACATGCCTTCTTGGTGAATACTAAATGCTTTGTAATTTTATCTTTCTACTCTCTTTTAATGTACAGAACTTGCTGAATCTATAGAATAGTGTGAGAATGAAGAATTAAAAATACGGGCCTAGAAGTAACATAAACCAGTACCTGTCTGGCAGTTGGCTGCCAAATCCCAGATTTACCTTTCTCTCTCTCTCTTTTTTTATTTTTTTTTATTTTTTTAGGATTACTTGTCATCCAGTAACTCTAAAATGGGCCAAAAAAAAAATTTACTGTGAAAACCCAGCCATTAGTATGTTGGAGTCTGAATATCACTTGTGCATTTTATATCGAGCAGTTATTTGATAAAAGAAAGAAAAAAATCTTCGGTGCTGAATTCCCAGCCTGGAATTCTGATTAATGCCCTGACCTCAGTCATGTAAAGAGTCCTGAGCCACGTAATGGTTGTTCTTTCAGTGCCTCAGACAACTTTATTCCAGGGCACTGAGGTCACAGTGCGAATCAGAAAAGTGGTGCTTTCTCCTCTTCATAGTGTTCTTTCCTTCCTCATCTCTAGCCTTAGCCTGTTCTATGGGCTGATAGTGAGGGAATTCTTCTGGAAAGTGTGAAGCTGCCAGCTCAGTGAATATATTGTATTTAGACCATCTTCTTTCAGAATGGTTCTCTGACTCACAGACTTATCATGTAATTATAGAATGGTTTGGGTTGGAAGGGACCCATAAAGATCATATAGTTCCAAGTATCCTGCCATAGGCAGGGACATCATTCACTGGATCAGGTTGCTCAAAGCCCCATCCAACCTGACTCTGAACCCTTCCCACGTATGTAAAAGGTGGTCACCACAGTACCTTCTTTAAGGGACAAAAGTTGAGAGAATGTGATCATTTGGGGTAGGAGAGAAAGGCTAATGCTGTGCTTGTTGAACATAATGGAGAATACCTGCCACAGGGGTTTGCAGTAGTTCCTAGAGGGCAAGATGGGACCCAATTACTGTGCTATTTCTTCCTCTATAGGATATGCTTCTGGATATGATGGGAGAAGAATTGGGGCACTCAGAAAATGTTCTGTGTAATCAAGGAGGCAAACAGAATCTTCCAGGAGTACTTAGCAACTGAGCAGGGATTGCTTGTTTGGGAGAGTTATTTAGTTAGATCTAGCACACAGTGGTATAAGGTCTTTGAAATCAAGAATAATAACGTGGGAAAAAAAAAGTAGGTAGGTTTTTTTGTTATTGTTTTTGTTTTAACTGAAAAGGAACCTGAAAATCATTGACGCAGCACCTTAGGAAGGATTGTGTCTTGTCAATTTTAATATGGTATATAATTTTGTTTTGCAGAAAGAATTCAGACATACCAGTTCGTTGCCTTTTTATCCAAATGGAATTATGTGGACAAGGGCCCTTGGAAAACTGGATTGAAAATAACAGACTCAGGCAAAATTATCATGAGATGGCAGAAGACAAATTTTTACAAATACTGAAAGGAGTGGACTATATTCATTCTCGAGACTTAATTCACAGAGACCTCAAGGTAAGTAGAATGAGTAGTTAGTTTTTATTAAAGTAGCATTTACTGGGAGTTCACAAGATGTTAACTGTTCTAATCTTTGTTTGCTTATTCTATTATAGACTCTTGTTATATAGTGTGCCTCTTCCATGTTGTCCTAATATAGTGGCTAATTCCAAGTACCTAGAGAATATTAGAGCTGAGAGATGCTGATCTTGATGCATATTCCCCTCCTCTCAAGGCCTCCAGTAACATGAAGTTTACAGACTTCTTGAGCCAGAAGTTGAAATCTTTTATTTTGCATTCACAGTGTGGTTCCAGATGATGTTCGCTGCCCCCTCTTAAAATCTTGTCCCATGGGCGGATACATTCGTATTTCCTAGAGCCCTTCTGTGAGGCTGATTGCTACAATGCTGGAGTGAACCACTAATATACATTAGTTTACATAGACATCTGGGAAAAAGAGGTGTGATAAATGCCTTCTGTCTCCACCTGTTAATTCTTACCTTTTACATTCTGCAGGCTTTCTATTTTCCTCCTTCTTCAGCCCCACTTTAATTTCATCTCAGCTCAATTTCCTACTTCTCCATATTCCTGTGAATCTGCTGCCCTGGTCTCTCATCCATGGAAACTAGCTGTAATCTACTTCCACATTTTATTGCTATCTTGTCTGTCTGCATTTTAATTTAGGAACTTTTATCTCTACTTTGATTTGTCAGCTTAGGTGCTTGGCCATCTGAGATCTCCATGTCCCAGAATCACAGCTGCAGGATAGGTTCAAGCTCTCTTCGTTCTGAGATGAATGTCCATTTGTACCTGGTATGAGTGGAGTCTTCAGATAGCGTAGTGGAGAGGCACTATAGGTACTGTTATTAAATATGTGTGGACTTGGTCATACTTGAAATTGCAAACTGTGCTGAGCACTCTTGACACTAAGATCAATTCCTGTAAAATTTTAAGTCTCTCCTGGCCTTATAGTCCACTGGATCTTCTCTGAGTGAAAGACAGGATGAGGCTGTTTGTTTTGCTTTAATAAAGTTCAGAAATGTAGTTTCTTTACCATCTTTTAGAATGACAGATGGTTTGGAAAGCTTCATCAAAAAATATACAATTGAGTTTCATTTCCTTATGACTTTGTCAAATTCAAAAATGCTAAGGTCAGTGAAAACTCAAAGTGATATTGTGAGATGCCTGTAGTAAGCCCCAACTCTGCAATTGATTTAGTGCAGAAAATCTTCCTGTGCCTAGGAGAAACTATAGTTTGGGTGGAATTCCATGGGAGCTGACCTGCTTTGCCCAAGTACATCAAATCTCAGGACCACAACTGAAGACTAAAATGCATTTGTGAATATTAACTAATATATGCATAATGTATTTGAAGAACACTAAAGCATGATGCAGTCATGACAGCTAGTTAAAAGTTACAGTTACTGTGGCATACACTGTTTTAAATTACATTTGTGTATTTAAAGATTAATTGAACTTTCTTGTTTCCCACCACCTGTCAGTTTCTCAATGCTAATTTCTGTGAACAATTACCACATTTTACGGGAAGCACTTCAGTGGCTGGTTATGCCTGATGACCTTGGTCATACAAGGCCTTACTGCTGTACTTTTTTTTTTTTTTTTTTTTTTAAACTATATATAGCCTCAGAATATATTCCTGTCATATGAAGGTAAAATAAAAATAGGTGACTTTGGTCTTGTGACGTCTGTGACATACGAGACTCTGACTGAGAACCGAGGAACACAATCATATATGGCACCAGAACAGGTAATTATTTTGCTATGTTACTGTCTCTGCATCTGCATTATTCGCGTTATAAACTCAGCACTGGTGGTGTTCAACCCTAATCTCTGTACTAAACCAAGTTCCTTGAAGTTCCCTGGTATGACTATCTATGAGGATAACCTTATTCTGGAGAAGGCAGTCTGCAAACATGGTGGTTTTATTTAGTTGTCCTAATCTACTCGTGTGGGGTCTGACACGGGTGTGTGCTGCAAGGACTGCTGTTGCAAAACAAGCTGCCAGCCATGTATTTCAGTTTGAATTTAGGTATCTTAGAAGCTCTTAACTGTGACATTTGAGTCCCTCTTTGTTTCATTATTTGTAACAAAGAGGCATTAGCGTGCCTTATCTATATAGTTTTGTAGGAGTCTTAATTTCAGTGTATTTAATACGATATTGGAGTCACCATTCAACAGATCAGTAGCAGAAAGGGTTAAAGACTAATACGAAGATCAAGTGAAGCTGGGCCTGTAGCCTTCAGGTGCCAGTTTCTACTGATTCTAGATTTTGCCGTAAGAAGTGCTGTCCAGCTGGATTTGACACCTATACTGTTCTTGTTGTGACCTTTGTAGTTCGGGGGCAGATATGGAAAGGAAGTAGACATTTATGCGCTGGGATTAATTTGGTTTGAAATGCTTTCTGCATTGGTCAGTCGTCATGCAAAAAGTAAGGTATGTCATCTATGAATTAACAACAAAAAAGTCTTGTATTGTCATTGCTTTGCCTTGCTGCTGCTATCTTATGTTAATTGCATACCAGAAGGAATCTGTACAACTATTGTACTGTCTCTATTTACACTTCTCCCTTGATTCATGTCTGTAAGGCCAATAAATCCTTCACACTTCAGTTAAAATCTAATAACTGACAAAACATTACTCTTTTTATTTTACTTATGTCCTATTGACATACAACCAGATTAAAGCCTGACTATTCTTAGCTATGTACATACAACAATAAGGAAGCAAGTCAAAAAGCTAAGAAATACACACCAAAAAAATTTCAAATTTCTGATAAAGCTTTTTGTTTGATCAAGAATATCTGGAAAGGAATATTTCCCTAATTTAAGAAAACAGAAGTCAAGAATGGGAAAGTTTAGTCTCTGCCATATTTCTTCTTCACTGCAGAGTGGGGCAAGAACAAAGTTTCCACTACACTGAAACACTTGCAGTTTTTCAGAATGAAAACAAGTGTGATTTGAAATATATGGCTTTAATTGGAAAAAAAAAAGGTACTTCAAAAAGAAAACTGTGTTACTTAAACTTTGCTTGGAAAGATATCTTTTATGTGTCTTCTATCTCCTTCTTCGCACCTTTGTAGTACAACAGCATGTATGCTTAAATTTCCATATTTGTAGGACAGGGATGTAGATGCTGGATATCTTGTCCAAAGTCATTATTTTCTAAGATACACATACGTGATTGGACCCAGAAGATCTTGAACACTTTTTGCTTGACCCTTTGCCACTATGAGCGAACCATATCAAAGTGTCTGTTTGGTGCACAGATTCAACTTGGCTCTGGCCACCTTGTCATATTTTCTAAGGACATCTCGTTCCTCCTCATGGCCAACTGCAAATATGTCCACAGTGTTCAAAGTTAAAAGGGCAAGACTTGAAAACCATCATGTGAAAAAACAATTGTTACCCCGAAGCAGTTTCTGAAAGCATGTATTTAGAAATCCTCAATGTTAGTTGCTTTGAACTCCACCTAGCATTTTCTGCAGTGACACAGAACCAATTGTGTAGCACTGATCAAGGTAAAAGGGAGGAAGCTCACTTCCTTGGCTTGCAAATAACAACATCCAAACGCTGTCAAAGTAGGAAATTTAGTCTTCTCACATTGTGTGTTTTTCAATGTGGTAAGAAGATACAAAACCATTACTTTTCAAAGAGAATGGTAACGGTTATGAAATAGAGGTTTGCCAAAACAAATGCATCATTGTAGATTGTGAAGCTTTTAAGCTTACAAATGGACAAGTTTATAAAAAAGACCATAAAAACAAAGCCAAGTACAATTAAACGAAAAACTTTCAAACTTCTGTGGTTACTTTCTGTTAGAAGCCATTGAGTTTATAGATTTGTATTCTCTTTAACTACTTCAGTAAATGATATGAGTTGTAAAACGAGATGCAAAATAGAACGAATGAAAGCATACTGAAATTGTTTATCTTATATGAATTCCAGGTATGGCCGGATGTTAGAGAAGGTGAACTGCCACCGGACTTCATCGTGCAATTTACAGTACAGGTATAGTATTTTAATACATTATTTGTTAGTTTATTTATTTAATCATGGAAAAAAATTATTCAGACTTTATCTCATTTTGCAGGCACCCATAATCAAAAGGATGCTTTCAAAAGAACCCACAAAAAGAGGGTCTGCATCTCAAATACTTGGTTTTTTGAAGTCTGTTGATAAAGACAACTCACGTAAAGCTCATACTCACTAAATGCCCTTCTAGAAGGTTTTCAGACTGTGCTTAAATCCAGAGTTTTATGACTGTTGAAACTTATGAAATACAGACCCTTGGGAAAGGATCAATGTAAATGGATCAGAAGCAACAGCCAGACATAAGATACATCCCTTCCTTGGTGTTTAGCCTTCCTGCCATTGAGGACGTTGTTGGCCAAAATGGTCACACCACCGTTCAGTCCCATCCGCTGCAGATCAGAACAGTGTGCGTCTGCAAGCAATCACTTGCAATTTTTACGTGGAAGCACCAGTTGTGGACAAGCTGAAACGTAATATACAATAACTATAGGAATTTAGTCCTTGTGTCAAGCAAGATTTTGTTGATGTGGTGCTAACCGGCCTGTGGCAACGCCCCACATGCAAGTGGAAGTAGTGCTGTCTTATGGCATGTGAATCAAACCTTTCTGATTTATTTGTAATGATGTTTCTATTAATTACTAGACTGCTGCCTTTAACACCAGAGGAGGTGATGTGCTGAAGCGGAAAGACTACTTTTGGTAGGAAAAACACTAGAAATAGGTGTGAGTTATTCTTGACTGAATTTTGGTACTTTAAGGTGAACTGTCTTCTCACTATACACCCTTTGAAACACGTAGCACCTTCAGTGCTCTGAAATTTAAAAACACTCTCTTAAATTAGGTATTCCTTGAAAATTTAAATAGTAAGTATTTAGCTTCTGGGAAATCTAGTTAAAAGAGATTTGTTCTAAACTTCAGTTTAGAAAACTTTATTTTTGGGTTGTTTTGTTTTGTTTTGTTTTTCTTTCTTATTAGGGTTAGGGTGCTCTTAATATTTCAGTACTCTCCAGAGTTTTCTCAGTAGTAACCATTTAAAAACTTTTGTTAAGAGTGCACTTTAAACATCTTCTCCTATACTGTAAGGGTTTAATCACTCATTATAGTACTGAGGTGTGTCTCACAGCTAACAGGGGTACTGAGCACCTCTGCTGGCCTCCCTGTCAGCTCTGCCCAAGGTAAGAGCAGATTGCCTGGTACTATTTGGTTATACATTCCAGAGATTCCAGGTTTGACAGAATAGGAAGAACTGTGCAGGGAAGAGAAAATGGGCAAGATGGTCCTTCTGATGCTCGTCCCTGAACAGTCTGAAAAGATGGAGCTCGTTGCTGTGGAATCTGCTTAACTCCATCAAGGAAAACGCACAAAGACAAAAAGCAGGAAAGTACGATGTACAGTAGAGATAAAGTACTATATGATTTTTCTGAAATCTTAAACAGGTTAAAGGTGGGTGTTTGGCTAAAATCTGAATGAACATGTAATCATGTTTACACTCTTATGGAAATTGTTGCTAATAGCTGTCTGATTTTATGTCCTTTTATATGAACTCAAGCTGTCCCCCCTCCCCTTATCATGGATGTTATTCTTCATAAATACAGCATTCTGTAATTTTGGATTAATGTGTATTTTCTTGTGGGTGTTTTCTTCTTCTCAAGGTGTGGGAGAAATGATGATGACAGACAAAATATCGCTAGTCTCACTTCCCTCTCACCATAAAACTACTCTTAGAATATGAACATTGATATGGGACAAACTTCAGCTGAATATCCTTTACAGTTCTTGGACAGAGCATTTGTAACACCATTGCTTTCTTACTGTTAAGTAATATTTATCTTGTCCCAGTAGTTTTCAATAGATTTTTATTTTTTGTGGTACTTGTATGCTTCAGTAGTACCTTTGTATTAGTGGATGTTTAGAGTAGCAAATGTTATTCTCTAAGAATAAAAAGTCTGTTAAAATATATTTATTAAAAAATAAAACAAAATTGAACATTCTCCATGATTCGGTAAATATACATATAACAGAATATTAGTTCAAATAACGTCACTGTAACATTTCAATAGCTTTTTTTCCACACAAGCTCTAGGACAGTAAGAAAAAAAACCCCTCTGTTTAGATATCCCTGTAAAGATTAAAAAAAACCACGTTTAACGTACAATACCACAGAGTAATTAGTCCATATTTACACCCTTAGTCAAACTTGAATTTTATTATCGGTTATCTTGCTCAGTTGGGTAGGGCATAAACAAAAGCCATGGAATGCATCAGAAATGTGCAGTTTAACCTGGCAACATTACTGTTCTTCTGCATACTTTGGTACCAATTCTGGCACAGCACTGAACTTTCTAAAAAGTATTTGTCAGAGCGTACCAACTATACATACTTATCTAGAACTCCTCTCTTTACAAAGGCTTTAGTCATGATCTGCAGCACTGTCTCCAGGGCAGTTTGAAGATAAATCTTCAGAATCTATGAGATAAGCAGAGAAAAAGTAAGCAATTCCAGCTCAGAAGAAGGGGAAAATAGGTCCTAGAATTATTTGAAGAAACCATGTGAAACAGATTAAATAGAATTTAAGGTTCGAAGGTTATTAATTCCAAACTGTGTATTAAAGCACGGAACACAAACGGTAACACAAATTCTACCCTCTTTGGTTCTAGAAAAACTGCAAGTTTTGCAATTTTTTTTTAATGGTACTACTTTTAATATCTGAATTTTATTCTCTAAACAAAATAGGTATTAATATCAATTCAAATAAGTACCAGTATAAACTTTTTGTGCATGTACACACCTCACAATTGGCTTACAACGAAAATGTCATCCATTTAGCAAATTTTCCTTCCAAGCTGCTGGTTTGCAATGTATATTTGAAACACATAAGTATATCTGAAAAGAAGTACTAGTACAATTTTATTTCTCCCACAAAACACAGTGGCCTGGATGAGGGCTAAGTGCACAGTGCCCAGATCACGTCATGATAGCTTATCAAGAACTAAAAGAAGGGAGATTTAGGTTAGATGTTAGGAAGAAATTCTTTACTCAGAGGGTGGTGAAGCACTGGCACAGCTGCCCAGAGAAGCTGTGGATGCCCCATCCCTGGAAGCGTTCAAGGCCAGGTTGGATGAGCCCTGGGCAGCCTGATCTGGTGGTGGGTGGCAGCCCTGCTCATGGCAGGAGGGGTTGAAACTGAGAGGACTTTAAGGTCTCTTGCAACCCAATCCGTTTTATGGTTCTATAATAAGCCAGCTTGCAGAACAGAAAACAAAGCTATTCAGGTAGTACATGTAGACTGATGGGAATTTTCTTTTAAGTGACTCTAATAATGTTGAAGCTACCTAGTGTCAGCCATCTGCATTATGGCAAAGGGAAGGTGTCTCATGACATGGGGTCAGACCCCACATCAAAAAGGTGATTGATAGTGTTTGATTCTGAACCTCGGAAAAGGAGAAGGGACTTGGAAGAACAACTTGCACAAAAAGCATAGGCATAGTTCTTATAGCACAGTCCTTGATGAAAGCACGTGACAAGATAAAGACCAAATGTGTACTGTATTATTTGAGTCTAACTGCATAAGCCAAGTAAAACACTTGCATACATGACAGCTTTGCTCTCACCTTCATAGGTTGTTCCGCACCAAATGCAATAAAAGTGTTCTTCTCTTAAATAGGCAGTCAGGATTTGCAGCTTTGCTGATACCTAGAGGTATGTACAAGGATTCAATGATTAGAGGCTCATATGATGCAAGACAGTTTGAGCTGTTGGCTTTGCTAAAACAGTTTGTTTAACCTCTTTCTATAGAAAAGCTACTGTAACTCCATAAGGCATTAATTTTCCCCAGATTTGTAGCCCACAAGACAGGATTCCGTGATCTCTGGCTGCTGTTTGCTTATTGTTCTTTCCAGCTATGAAACTTGCACTGAAGATATAGCTAGAAGTATTACCTCGCTACCTTATATTAAGTATATGATATATTTGGGGAAATTTTTCACACTTAATTTCTGCAAATAAAATACATTAAGCTAATAAGTGGTGTACTCTAGCCCCTAGAAAACATGAATTTCCAGTGCCCAGCTCAAGACCTTCTGTAAAGCATTTCCAGAAATTAGTGATTCTGAAGTTCAGCCTAAGACATGAGGTGAGGCATCCAAGATTAAAACTTAAAAGCAAATTATTTATCAAATATATGATTTTGCATATTTTGGCTAAGACAATATTTAGAATTTCATTTTGACTACTTTTTCCAAAGATCAGCTTCAAAACAGGTGAGTGATAAATTACCATTTTAATATTCTATATTTTATCGTATAAATGCTATAAAAATCATTGCTCTAAGATGGCAAAGAGATCATTTACTACAGCTTTAAAAATGATGTATACATACATACTTTTCTAAAGGACCACTAAATTTCATTCTGAATCAAGGCATTCATTTAGTTTCAAAGCTTACACTTAAGTCTGAGCTTGTGCATTCATCATCCTTGTCTTCTTCATCCTTTTGGTCTTCCTCTTCTGGTTGTAGCCAATACCAAATCTCTTTGGGAACTTGAATATCCTTAAATAATGAAGGATTTAAATGAAAATTATCTGCCTCTGGAAGTTCTCTTAAAATGCTGGATAAAAACAGTTTCTAATAGCTGAGATGTTAGATCTCAAAACTCTCTTGTATACTATAACCAAGAATTACTGAAGTTGTAGGGGGAAACTAAGTGCAGCGATCCTCAAGAAGGATTATTCACTTTTTTAAAATACAAGTAAATGCACGTTAACACTAAGTTTTATTCCATTGACGTTTGGTATGTGTAAGGCTGCACAGCAAATCTCACCACAGATACTTCCTTCTAGACGTAGTTTTATCAGTTGAAGCACACTGCTTAAAGACTTTTTATGACAACGTCACAGGGTGCTTTCCTAATTCACCTTGCATGAATTTAAAGGAAATAGCCAAAGATAATCTATGTTATCTCAGCTGAGTTTCTTTGATGCTCCTTTGTCTGCTTCAATCTCAACAGAACTTGTGGAGCAGTGTTAACTTCCAGCATGTTAGTAGGGAACGGGGAAAAAAAATTGTTGTTTTTTCAAGCTTTCAACTTTTTAAGTGGCAAAATTTTACAGTAGTTCACTGCTGTTACCCATGTTATTCCTTGCATGTACAAGGAATGTTTGTTGGTTTAAAATGCTTTCTTTGTAAATTTGCTGATGCTGTCAGTGATGATCTCCATCCTTTGAGATACTCAAAAGCTGTCTGGACATGGTCCTGGACACCCTGCTTTAGGTGATCCTGCTTGAGCAGAAGGGTTGGATGAGCTGAATTCCAGAGGTCCCTTCCAGCCTCAACCATTCTGCAGTGATGCTGCCCCACTACTTAAACAGTCCTTTAGAACAGCCTGAAAACAGCTACTGTTTTTCGAGTAAAAAGCTCGAAAGTACCAAAAAGCAGGAGCAAACTCATGATGCAAAGGAACAGAGGTCCTTACAGAAGTTAACAAGAGGCTGGCATCTTAAACGGTCCCAAATATCTTAATGGTGTAAAACATTCAATTTCAAGCTTAAAAACATTTTGAGAGGATTGGAGTATAAGCAGGCACCAAGACATTAGTCTATTTATCCCAGTTCTAGAGAACCTCCAGGAACTGAATCACTATTTTGTTTTTAGCCTGTATCTGCAAACCTTCCTTCCAACCCAAAATTAAAACGTGTCTCACTTTTTGCATATCCAATTGCTGGCAAGCCCTCTGGCTTTTTCGAAGGTCTCCTTCCATCTTACGTTCTTCTTGTTTGTTTTTGAATCTTATTCTGTTAAGAAAAGGCAGATAGCTAAAACAAGCAGGTAAAAAAAACAATGAGATGTGTGACTGTCAATACCTTTTCTAAAATAGATCTGCTTGGATTCTAGCCATACCACTCCCCTCAGAATACTGAATGCAGACCAGAGAAGACCACACTAAGCAGAACAATGGCAAAGAAGCCCCTGCTGACAAATTTGTAACAAATGACTTGAGTATTGTTTACATTATTAACATTTATATAAATAAGTGATGCAGCATACAATTCCAGCATTAGTGTTCACCTGCTCTTGCTTTAGAGCTGAAAAGCATTAATGTATATTTCAACTCATACCTCCCATTCAAACAACATGCAGAATTACTGACTCTAACCAAACCTAGTGAATAAGAAAAATGGCCACTTAGACGTTGTTTGGAGTATCATTTACACAATTGTACCTGAACTGATCTGCAGCTTGTTCGTTTGCTTGTTTTTTCATATGGAGTTTTTGTCTATAGTTTTCGAGTTTTTCTTCAGCTTTTCGCTTTTTGAATTCCTCATGACCAAGCCCACTTCTGCCTATGTAAGTTCAGAACATCAATGTAAGCAGCTGAAAAGCCCTGATATCCAACAACGTAAATTAGGAAGCATCACAAACCTGTTTTTATGTTGAGAGGAATAGGTTCAACAATGCCTTCTCCTGTGAGGGGAAAAACAGGCCAATTTAAGAACATGTGTCTTTCTCAAGCTATGGGTGGGTGTGGCATACTCAAGTTGGCAAGCTTCTTTTGCTATTTAATCTATAAATTTCCTTCCAGTTTTGTTTTCTGAAAATGGAAAAACCCCATATTAATGTACATTTAGTTCAGTACAAGTGACCCAGTTGAACTGGACCCCCCTTTCCTTTGTCCTTGTCTGCTGAACTGCTGTGTGCTTTCTCCAGGACAGCACCCCATGAAAAGAAGGGGATGTTGGTCTGATGGGCACAGCACACCTGTGCTGAAGATTGCTTTGCTGCAGTCTCTTGTGGCATTTTTTTATTCTAAGATTTCACAACTCGAGAAAGGTGAAGAATAACAAGAACCTGTCTGGGCCAGTTCGTTTGCTGACCACCTGCTAGGGATGCACTGAACTGGCATAGCAATTATTGAAGCTTTGCTTCCTTGACCTTATGTTTGATGTAGAAAGGCTTCCTGGCGTGCACCACTTCTTTTCCAGAACCCACCTACAAATTCAAAGAGGGGGTTCCTTTTCTTTTGGAAGGGGTTAGTTTTCCACAGCCACCCGAACAACCTCAGTGCAGCTCCTGCAGCCGTGGCAGTGCAGCAGCCCGTGCTGCCGCGTCCCCCAGCTCTCACAGCAGCCCCTGCGTTTCCCTTTCAGAAATCGGCTCTCCCGTTCGGTCGCACCCGGTGACGGCTCAGGGGCGGTGGGGCTCCCAGGGGGGCACCCACGGAGCTGGGGGTGCGGCAGCCCGTGGCACACCGGGGGCACCGGCACGCAGGGTGCCGGCAGCGTCACTCACCGCTCCTGCCGAGGCCCTGCCCGCTCCTGTAGCCCATCTTCTGGAGCAGGGCGAAGCCCTTGTTCTCGTCGCCCAACGCGCTCTTCAGCACCGCCTCGCGCCGCTCTTTCTCCTCCTCCTTCACGCTCCTCTGCCGGTTCCTCTCGTTGGCCGCCTTCTGCCTCTCCTCCCTCCGCACCGCCTCCCGCGCCCGCCGGGCCATGGGCACGCCCGGCCTCACGTCCTGCCTGGGCACCGGCACCCGGCAACGTCAGCCCGCTGCCAGGCTCGCGGTTACACGCTCACAACGATGAAAAAAAATGCCACAGTTACTTACTTAATAAACAAATCGGACATGTAATCCTCCTCCTCGCCCTCCATGGCCCCAAAGCTGCGTGCCCACCGCCTCAGCTCCGCCCGGCGCCTGCGCGCGGCCACCCCCCGTTCCGCGCCTGCGCAACTCCCGCTTCCCGTGCCGG
>WBMW01003581.1:904338-918840 GCA_013396635.1 Penelope pileata | reverse complement strand
GTGTGGCGGCGGCGGGCTCCGGGCCGCCGTGCGCGGTCGCTGAGGGGCCGCCGGGCCGGGCGGGGTGCGCGGGGGGGAGGTGCCGGACCCAGAGCCCCCCCGCCGGTGCAGTGCCATGCAAGGACGTTAGGCCGCGGCGGGTGTCCTGTCGTCCCGTCTCGCTGCTGACGTGTGTGGTGATCTGAGTTGTTCGCATAGTGCGCTGAAAATAGCTGCGGGGCTGAAGGGCTTTCTGCCTGGACGTCGGTACAGCGCGGTGGGTGCTGGGACCAGGGAGAGGGGGGAGCTGAGTGCTCTCCACAGCCCCTGAAAGGAGGTTGTGGGGAGGTGGGGGTCGGCCTCTGCTCCCGGGTAACAGCCATAGGAGGAGAGGGAATGGCCCCAAGCTGCACCAGGCGAGGTTCAGGCTGGATGTTGGGAAGAAGAAGGAATGGTCAGGCGCTGGCACAGCTGCCCGGGGAGGTGGGGGAGTCACCATCACCATCACTGGAGGTGTTCAGCAAAGGTGCAGATGTGGCACTGAGGGACGTGGGTGAGTGGGCATGGGGTGGTGGGCTGACGGTTGGGCTCGATGACCTTAGAGCTGTCTTTCCCGACCTTAACGATTCTGTGCGCAGGCAGCTCACGCTCAATTCAGCAGCAAACCTCTGGCTTCAGTCACCCACCTGTGGGGCTGCATGGCTCTCCAGGCAGCAGAGTGCCCTCATATCTGTCCTGCATGCACCAGGGGCACGACTCAGTGTGGCAGTGCTCAGAGCTGGCATGCTGAGTCTGGGAGGAGGGAGAAGGGAGCACGTGGATGACATACAGGGGGTGCAGGGCTCTGAAGGCCAGGGGAGACCTGGAGCTTTTGTCTGAGGAGGAACGGGAGACACGGGCTGTGCTGTGCGTGGGTGTGAGGGGCAGTGCAGGCCTCTGGGTCGTGTCTGGAGAGTCTTAGTACCGTCATTCACTGCTGTCCTTTAAAGGTGTTTCAATGTGATGTGTGTGAATGGTAGCGATAGGCAATAGCTCTGAATTCTTCCTACCACTAAATAAAAAAAGGCAGGAAAACTGTTCTGGAGGCATTGATGGCAAGGCGGGATGTTCTTCCAGGCGTGGTTATTCCAGTTTTGCTGATCGGTCCCCAGTGATGTAAGTAACGAAAAATAATGCCAAGTGAAGTACTAAAGAGCAGGGAACTGTGTGATGCCGTAGTTCTGAGTGCCCTCTCGCTGAAAGGGGAGTGCAGAGCCATGTTGCAGTTGTAGAATTACTATGTCACCCTTCATACTCCCTAATAGGAGGACTGATTTAAAAACAGTTATTTAAATCATTTCATTTCACTTTAAGAATTTGTTAGGTTTGACTTCGGATGAGGAGGCAGCTGGGAGTACAGTAATATACACCCTGAGAACACGCGCTGTAGGAAGAGAATGGCTTACATAATGCTTCTTAGTTGCTTTGCTTTTCCTGTTCTGCCCAATGCACTAGTTTCAGCACGGGGCTTGGGTTTTTGGTTTTTTGCCTTTTGAGTTTATTGTGCAGAGTATGGCTGACTTTATTTAGTTATTTTTTTTTTAGATTATTTTTTCCCTTCTGTTCCACATTAAACAGCTCCGTTTGCCTAAATGCAACTTGCTAAGGCTACGTTCCCTGCAGCGCTTGCCTACACCCACGATGTGCTTTTGGTAGAGCCTGGCTGCTGCCCCACGCTCAGCCTTTGAGCAGGGGCTGGGGTTCTTGACCTGTAGCGCTCTGCCTGTTGGGGAGACCCGCGCTCGCGTGGCTGCTGCTTGCATCCCTGGCTGTCGTGGGGGAGGCTGCTGCCTTCCAGAGGTTTTATCTGTCCTCTCCTTAAAGTGAGGCTGGGGAGCCTGGGAATCTAGGTCAGAGGTCCCAAATGCTGTCTTTGTTCCTGCCTCTCTCAATTTTGGGATGGATGGCAAATCCCCGTAATATCAATTCCACCTCCACTCCCTTGCTCTTTCTGTTGCAGTTAAATAATTTGGGCCATCGTAGAATTTCAGTTGCACAACTCTGTTAGGCCACTGTTTCTGGATTTTGCTGGATGGTTTGTTGGCAGGTTATCCTGTGATTCTTAGTGATCTAAACCAGCACTAATGAGTCTTATTTCTAGAAAACATTTCTGTCCGCCTTAATGCGGTGCTGTTGTTTGCACATGTTGTGTCTGGCGCTCTGCTGTGCTCTGGAGCTCTGCTGCATGGAGTGCAGGCCTTGTGCGGTGCTATCCCCATGGAACCCACACTTCGTGTGCTTCAGAAGAGAGCATCAGTCTGTTTCTGGAAGCAAAAGACTGATTCTCCACTAGTCCTGATGATGGGCTCTTCTCTGTGTTACCTTGTCTGTGGAAGATGTTGAGGAGGTGGCCAGGTTCATGCCAAAGCTTCAAGAATGGGGCCAAGGGTCTTGAGTAGGCACTGTTCTCACTCTGTTTTATGTGAGAGGAGGCAGTGAGATGACTCCTTTAGCTCTTTTGTGTTTGTTTTGTTTTGTTTTCTGGGTGGAGACTTTGTATTTCTCTTGGCTAAGTGTTTGCCCCCTTAAGTTTCCTGTAGGTGCTCTTGTTACTGTTAACAGCTCTGATCCCTGAAGTACTAATGGATGTACTGGGTTGCAAATATGTGGGTAGTTCTCATCTGGGACTGCTTAGTTAAGCTACATTTAAGCGGTCTTGAACGATGACACTGTCATCTCTAGGTTTCGTCTTCATATTTTCATCTCATTGTCAGAGCTTTATGTTGTTGCACTATATACTAATATTCTGATTTTTATTTCAGAGTCACTACATAAAGTCTATGATAAGACCAGAACTTAACCAGAAATGGAGCTGGCTCATAGTTTGTTACTGAACGAGGAAGCATTGGCACAGATCACAGAAGCAAAGAGGCCTGTCTTTATCTTTGAGTGGTTAAGGTTTTTGGATAAAGTGCTGGTAGCTGCTAACAAGGTACATTTTTTTCCTCTTTGTAAAATGAGTATTAATTTTATGCTAGAGAAAGTGAATCAGTAACATCCAGGTCATAACTGTATAAGTCCAGGTTCAGCCTCCGTTTTAGTTTGTGACTTTAAAGTATTTAATTGCAGGCAGTCACTTTGTCTCTCTGTTATAAGCCATTTAGTTTGTTTTCTGTTCTTCAGTATAATGTTTGGAAGGCAAAACCTTCCTTTCCATTGTAGGGATTCTTAATAGTAAAGAAGATTAAAAGATGCTCCGTGCAAGTGATACTGCAATTTTAGTGAGTACTGTAAAAATTACTTAGAAGGGAAGCTAATTCTGATCATGTAGCATCTGTCTCTGCTAGTACTGAATGTATCTCAAGCTTCTGTGAGACGAGCAATTTGCTGAATTATGTAGGAGTGAGGAGTGTGAGGTTTACTTCAATCTCTTGCAGTTTTTTCTAGGTGTTGTTGGAAACAAGACTTATTTTGTTAATTTTTGGTCTGTTAACAGACAGATGTCAAGGAAAAACAGAAGAAACTGGTGGAACAGCTAACAGGACTCATCAGCAGTTCCCCAGGGCCACCTACACGAAAGCTACTAGCAAAAAATCTTGCTGCTCTTTACAGCATCGGAGACACGTTCACAGTTTTTCAGACACTTGACAAGTGTAACGACATCATCAAAAGCAAAGATGATACTGCAGCCTACCTGCCCACAAAACTGTACGTTCAATGTTATTTGGGAAAGGGGGATGGTTTTTAAGCAAAGCAGCCCTGGGTATTACAGAAAAATCAGTCTGTGTATGTGTGTGTTAAGTTTGCTTATATTTTGCATACTTAGTTAGAGTTGACATATGCTTGATATAGCAGGAAAGAAGAGCACCTTTGAGATTGTGAAGGGCAGGATTCAAAGGTGAAGGATACACGTCTCTATTTGAAAGTGAGATACTTTGGTACTCTTCTAAGCAAAGAAGTATCCGATGTTTCTTCACTTTCTTATGCTATGGAGAGAATAAACAGTAGCTGAGGTAATGCAGTGAAGAAATTCCACTAGTTGGATTATTGGTTATTGGCCCATGTGCCCAATTAATGATGGAACCTGCAGATCATCGGGCGGTTGCCAAGAGAACTGTAACCAAATGAAGCTATTTTTTCCCCCCCTCAAGCACTGCCTGTTTAAATTCCCTTGTTGAAATGTAGCTTAAGTCTCTCAAACAGTCTGAATGCCTGGATGCGTCTTTGTATATGATCATGTATGTCTTCACACATAGGAGCAGTCTTACTGGTAGGAATTGGTTAATGCCACAACCAACATCTGCTGAACCTTCTTCAGTGCTTTCTCACTTGTACTGTTTCATGTATTCACAGTGTCTGGGGGTCCCCAGTTCAGGCTACCTTCAGGTGTTATCCTAATTGGGTATAACAATAAAATCTGTAGCAATCACTTTTTGGGCTGTTACTGTCCTCCTTTTATCTGAAACTGTTGCAACTCTGTGAGAAGCTTGCTTAAGTGGGAAGGGTATTTTACTACAATGTATCAGAAATTTGTGCTATCTGTCTCAGAGGTAGTCCAGAAGTGGTGTGTTTTGTCTTTTTGTTTGTTTGTTTTTGCTATATGATTTCAAGGCTTTGTTTCTTTGCTGTTTGTGTAGAAGAATTGTGTAGGAGGCATGCCAGTTAAGCAGTAGGTTGTAATCACATTCTAACATAGTTTACAAAAAAAATCATTGACCCAGGAATTTCAAACTTTAAAAAAAAAAAAAAAAAAGTCTTGTTTGTTTATGGTGAAACAGTACATATTTTCAGGAGCTGCTTCTGTGCTTCAGTCCAAATACATTTGTATTCTAAGAAGCTAATAAATTCTGTGGCTTTTTTTAAATTAAGAACGTGATTTAAATGTAGTGTTAAACAGCCAATATAATTGGTGGATAATAAAGTATTTTATTCATCAGTGATGATTAAAACATCCCTTTATACTTCAGTTTTTTTCTTTGTTTAGATGATCCAGAAAATGAGTACACCTATGAATGTCTTTTTCCTTAGGGCTTCTGTGGCATGTGTTGGAGCGTTTTACGAAAAAATGGGCAGAATGTTGGGTAGTTCTTTTCCGGAAACAGTGAATAATCTTTTAAAATCTCTGAAAAGTGCAGAGGTAAGTTTTGGAATATTTTACACGTGTAGTCTTGATTCCATTTAAACTGAAACCTCCTTCCAATGGGGTTTGCTGAAGTGCATTCCTTGTAGAAAAACACAGATTACTTGTATCAAGTTAAACATGTGCGGGTGTTTGTTCTGCAGAGGGAGTTTTGTCATCTGAATGTTACAGTAGTCGCTTTATTGTGACATCAGTAATGAAAATCGTTGAACGGTTGTATGAACCATTCACAATACTGCATTGGGTTCCCCTTGGGTATGCTGAGTAAATAAAGTTGTTTAAAAAGGAAAGAAATACTTCAGTTTTTGCAACTGTTGCAAATGTTGCACTGTTTGCGAGCAGGATACGTTCTGCCCTAAAAAGAAAGCCTCATCCTATTGACAGAATGTTTCCTGGGTTGTTGGTGGGTCTGGTAGGACTGAAATAGCCCTCTTTTTTTGAAATATGAGTTGCAAGGAGCACTGATTGTGTTAGATCTTCATTCCTGCTTCTCACAGAAAGTAAATGTATATTCAATAGTAAACACAGTCCCACTGCTGGAGATAAAGGAAGGGCTTTTAACCATGCTGAGTGTGACGAATAGGTCTGCATCTTGCCCTGACAGTGGTTGTCTTTGGCTGTACCCTTGCATGCTGTGTGATATTTCTTATTTCTTGGTGCTTTCCATCATTAAGTACCTGCCTGTTTGAGAGTGCAGTAAGAATCTGACTATTTGGGTTTCTTGTATGTTCTTTTTAGCTGATTCATTTTGGTTTCTGTTTACTTTTTTAACTCAAGGCTGCAGCAGATGAAACAGGACAGAAGCATCTTGTCCAGTGTGTTGGACTGCTTGGCCTCTTCTTAATTTATGTGACTATAGGAGTAGTTTTAGTAAGATCATACGTTTTACGTTAACTCACTGAACTGTTACCAATTTTCACAAACATATGCATGGAAACAGGAAAATGCAGAAATGTGCACCTGGTACTTGGATATAAGCACTGTATCTGCATTTTTGCACTAACTCTTCTTATGTGTGCAGTCTCAGGGCCGCAGTGAAATTCTGATGAGTTTACAGAAAGTCTTAAATGGCCTTGGAGGAGCAGCAGCTTCTTGTCACCGTGATATTTACAAGAATGCCCGATCTCTGCTGACAGACAGATCTATGGCTGTACGCTGTGCAGTGGCCAAGGTGGGTGTGTTTCTCCACAGTTCTAGAAATTTGTTGTGCTGTGACTGTGAAGTGCCTACATTTGAACTTTGACCTGTTGTTTTTGATGTGAAATTTGGTCATTACTTGGGAAAGGTAAGTCCTTGCTGGTTTACACTGAAGGCTCAGACATTTGTCCTCCTACTTTGTGTATAGTGAGGTACAATAGCATTGGCTTCGTCGTTTCATAGACAAATAATGAGAGAGAATAAATTAACTGTGGATCTTAGTGGGAGAGGTTTTGAGTAACAGAGTTCTTTTGTTGTGTTTTTCTTATACATTTGTTGTTAACCTGTTCCACAGTTCTTCTGATTGTTCATTCTTTTACATAAATTTCAAAGTAATTGGGAGTGTGGGGGGAAAAAGTGAACTCTGAAGATATTCATATTAAAATATTTACTGGATAAACCTAACAATTACATCGAAGCTTAGGTGAAAGGTAAGAATAGTCTCCATTGGTGTTCAACAAGTCTTTTTCATTTTTTGTTTTTTTTTTTTTTAAATTCTATTTATCTTCCCTTCAGTGTCTGCTGGAATTACAAAATGAAGCGGTGTTTATGTGGACAGCTGAGCTAGAGAATGTTGCAACGCTGTGCTTTAAAGCTCTGGAAAACTCAAACTATGGTGTGCGAGTTGCAGTGTCAAAGCTTTTGGGGACTGTCATGGCTACAGCACTAATACCAAAACAAGCAACAGGTACAGTTCTTCTGAATTCCATTTCCAAATAGACAAACTACATCTTCAGTACTGTGTTGTGTGATATGATGTTGTTCCAGTACACATATAGTACACCTGTAGTTGATCTGTTTGTTGTTTTAAACTCTAATCTTAAAAAAGAAAAAAAAAAAGGTAAAGCATGCAGATTCGTTGTAGTGACACAAGGAAGGAGCAAACTATCAAAAATCAATAGAGAAAAGTAACTTAATTTGTAAGCACAAAACCAAGCTGTTAACTGAAATGTTGGCTAGATTTATGTGGCAAGACAGTTCTGAATTGATAATTCTGATTTTGAGATCACTGCTTTTATTGTTTGGAACTTTGGGATTAAATGAACACTTTTCTCTTGGCAAAAGTGATGCGACAGAATGTGAAGAGAGCTACACTTGAGGAGGTCTTGGAGCTCATGGCCACTGGATTTCTGCGAGGAGGGTCTGGTTTCCTAAAGAGCGGTGGAGAGATGTTAAAAGTAGGAGGATCTGTCAACAGGGAAGTGAGAGTTGGTGTTACTCAGGTTTGTGATAAGCTGTAGTGCATTTTCCTTCTTTTCCCCCACATTAAGTAACTTTTGTAAATTAACTGTAACCGTTTTAGGAGGAAAATATATACTTGCAGTCCTTGTTTGTTTATAGTAACTTGCAAGGTTACTTTGACTCACTTGCTTTGTGAAATGTATATACAATGTCATTCACCTAAGCTGCTACTTTATTGCCAGTGTACTGTAACCATAGATTAAAATACATGCTAGAGAAGGCTTATTTGATCAGTGTGTAAGGGATGGGATTAATGTGTTTTGTTTTTTTTTTTTTTTTAAAAAAAATTAATTGAAAAATTAGTATCCTATGGATGTGCTCCCTATTTTCGTTTTATTTCCCTTTAGAGAAAACACGCTTCTGTCCTTTTGTGTGTACTGGCTTTCTGATTGCTGAGTAGCTTGCAGTCCTAGCTGTTTGGTGAAAGAAACTTTTTTTTTTTTCTCCCTCAGTTTCTTTCTGGTGAATTTGGTAAAAATGCTCAGTCTTCAACATGAACTTTCCTAAATGACATTAGTTTATTACTGTGTTTTTTAATAAGACATTGATCAGTGGGCAGGACGTAACTGTCATCAGAAAAGTATTTTGCACTTGACACTGTATGTAGCAGTAATGGAGCTACTCTTGGCACTGGAAACAATTTAGCCAGGGCCAAGACCTCGCTAATGAGTTGATTCATCCTACTTAGCCATAATAAGGTTGCATATAGCTGACTCTGGTATTGCTGCCATACTGCAATATCCGCAGGTGTTACTGTAGTTGTTAAGTCTTCAATGACTGAATAGTCTTTGGTTGCTGTTTTAATTGGATCTGTATATAACTTCTGAATTTGCAGGCCTATGTTGTCTTTGTTACAACATTAGGAGGTCAGTGGTTGGAGCGCAACTTTGCTACGTTTTTGTCACATGTACTTGATCTGGTCTCCCATCCTCGTGCGACTCAGACCCACGTGGAAGCAGTGTACTCCCGAAGATGCGTGTCCTTCATCCTGAGGGCAACTGTGGGCAGCTTGCTCGGGGAGAAAGCACAGATTGCAGCTGCCAAAGATATATGTCAAGCCATTGGTAAACAAATGAAGGCAGTGGGTGAGAAACATTTTTCTTTGAGACCTGTTGAAAATGATTTGCAGTTATACCATGTCAGCCTTTTTTCCACTTTATTCTACTGTAAGAAGTAATTCTATTGCTATGGTGAAAGATAACTCAGCTGGTTTCTATTTGAAATATGATATCCAAAATGTAATTTTGACTCAAAAGGGATTGTGTGAAAGTGGCTTTTTATCCTCTGATGGCTTTTGACATTGCATTTGCTTAGAATGCAAGGTGGGGAAAAAAAGCGTGCTTTTGCAGTCTGTCTTGGGATAGGTTATATTGAAAGATGTGCAGAGTACAGCTGAAGTTTGGATAATGTCCTTGTATCTCTCCTACAAATGTGCATACAGATATCCAGTTGGATTTTACTGGGGGCAAATAAAGACGGAATCCAAAGACTGGAATTTAAGAAGATAAATGTGGCCTCTTGAATATGTAATCTCTAAGAGGACTGACAATTAAAACTGTTGGCATTTGTTTCTTATAAAATAGATAATATGAACAAGAGACTGAAAAGGGAAAATGAAATTGCACAAGAGTGCATTGATTAAACAAACGAATAAGTGTTTTTTTTTTTTCTTTCTTCTTTTTTTTTTTTTTAATATCGCCATTTAATTTGTTTTTGAATTCATGTTTAACATATGGAAATGCAATTGGTTTTGAACCTTCTGGAGATTTTTCTCATAAACTTTCTTTGATAGGGAAGGTATATCTGATGTTAGTTGGAACTTTAATATTAATTGCAATCAGAACCCCTGTACTTCCAGAAAAAAATATCTATCAGAAATGGTACTTTTGACATGAAATGGTTGCAGAAATTTTCTTCCCTGGCACCTGCTTGTTAAAGTTAGAGGAAGTTCCGTTATGTGTTTGGATGATGGGACGAGCTACTTCATACATATAGGCATAAATATGTATTTTTTACATATATTAGTATGTATGTGTATAATGAAATTTGAAGAATTTTTATTTGGAAATGATTGCTTCCCTTTGCATAAGGGGAGCCATTTGTTAAATTTATACTGCATTGGGTACATAATTTTAAGCTGATACTGAAGTCCATTTCCTTTGAAACGACGGTTGCAGCTTCCTTACCCATCAGGGAAGGAGTCACATCCTTCGCTCTATTGTTCCTGGGACTTTGTGTAGGAGAGAGAACATAAAGTGGGACCTATGGAACTAATTAGATAACTTTAAGATGATAAAAGGTTGTTGTCTATTATTTCATAAATGTCTGATTTTTTTTTTTTTCAAGTCTTAGTCCATATGTATGCATGTAGAACCTAGATATGTCAAGATTATTTTCTTCCTTCCTTCATCTGTGGGTATGCGTGTGTACACAAATACAATACACATACACTGCATATATGTATACTTATTTTTGCTGTGTTAGAGTATTAACCCTAACACTTAGTGCACTGCCATCCACAGTAACTTCTGGACATCTGTTTTTCATGGTCCTTGGATGATTATGTTTGGCTGGTAGCTGTAAAATTTATTTTTCTTCAGAATGTGTTTGTTTTGTGAGCTCACACTGTGAACAAACTTGTGGTTTGATGTTAATATTTAAGGTTGATGCCAAAACTAAATTATCCCTTTCTATTCTGTGTATGCTGTATCCTTTGTATGTGACCCACTAGAATGGTAGTTAAGCAAGATACCTTTTTCTTTTCTGCAGAAGCAGTAGTAAATGATGCTAACAGTGAAAATAAAGCAGGAGCTGCTGATGTAGCTGCAAGCCAGCATGTGATGGTGTGTGCTCTCCAAGAACTGGGCAGTCTGGTGCAGAGTCTGAATGCCACTGCATCTCCTCTTATTCAAGAGCCATCTATTGGTATGCAGATAAACTGATTGAGATGTTACAGCAGTGAATATGAAATATGATTACAATCTGTTAAAAGAATGTGTAAGAAAGAAATTTGGTTAAACTGCATAATGCTAATAAGAATTGAATTTTATAACTATGTCTTCAAAGCAAGACAAGTGCTTCAGTTCTGACATTCTTAACTTCCATGTTGTCTGTCTAATACTGATTCAATTTAAATCTCTACTTAGTAAAAAGCATATAATAATTTTAAAACTATGCCATCTCTTTTTTCTAGGTCTATTGGAGACAGTAACGTCGGTTCTTCTCCATCCCAGCATGGCTGCTCGACTTGCTGCTGCATGGTGCTTGCGGTGTGTAGCTGTGGCATTGCCTTTTCAGTTGACTCCATTTTTAGATAGATGTGCAGAAAGACTCAACAACCTGAAGACCTCCCCTGAAGCTGTTAGTGGCTACAGTTTTGCAATGGCTGCTTTGTTAGGTGGCGTGCATCAATGTCCCTTAGGTATTCCTCATGCCAAGGGAAAGGTGAGATGATGAGTTTTGTTTGTGAATGAACTAAAAGGTCTATTTTTTTTCAAGAAGTAATTGCTTTGCAAAATGTCTGACATAGTAACAAGTTAAAAGATTACTGAAATGGAACTATACCTGGCAAGAGCAGTGGTTAGAGCCCCTGGTTGTACGTAGGTTGCTCCAAAAGTAATGCCTCCTATCCCCCCCCCATGGAAACTGCAACAAGTACGAAGACCATAGTAACACTGTTTGATAGAGCAAAGTCTCAGCTACGGAACACTTTTTCAACATAGTCACCACTATTATCTGTGAATTTTTGCCAGCAATAGACAAGAGCCTGCATGTTGCGCTCATAAAAATCTGCGAGAGCAGAGGTGATCCACTCTCACTGTTGCCACTGCTGAAACACACCACCACCGCCTCTTTGCTCACATCCACTGTTTGGTCTCCATAAACATTCAGCAAGTGTTGATGAATGTCTCTGGGTGCAGTTTTTTCCTCATGGAGGAGTTCACTTCCACACCTTTACTCCATCCGCATTCCCATGTCAGATGCTATTTGGTCAGAGTGCCCCTCTGCTGCCATCTGTCGCATGGCAACAAAATGGAATGGAGTATTGGCAGGAAGGTTCAGCCTCTGCTGCCATACCACCAACAACCACCTCTGACATTGTAAGCCATCATGATAAAAATAGGAGGCATTACTTTCGGAGCAGCCCTTGTGGCATTTCAGTTGCAATATTTACCAACTTTTTGTTCCTATCTCTTTGCATTCTTGTTCGGCGCATGCATGAATAATTACTGAGGAGAATATTACTTTTTGTGTTGTCATGTGTGTAAGGCTAATTATCTGCATGAAATGTTATCTGCTGTTTAATGAAGATCAATTAAAATGATTGGAACATGTTTACATATAATTGGTAAGAGTGGATTTGTAGTAATGGCTTAATTTATGCTTTTAAAAGCCATTTTTTTTGTCATCATTGCAGATGGTGGTTAGTATTGCTGAGGATCTGTTACGAACTGCTGCACAAAACAGCAGGCTTTCCTTGCAACGGACTCAAGCTGGATGGCTTTTACTGGGAGCACTTATGACTTTAGGTTTGTAAAAACAGTTGTTTTGCTTGATTTTAATTCTTGTCTAATGCTTCTGATTATCCACTCACAGCAGATCATCTCTACATATCAGTACAGTATCTTGTACAAGAGTATCGATGCCACAGGAAACAGTCTTAGTTTGTTTATTTCAGCAGTGGCATTAGTGCCGGGGAAAAGTAAAATATTAGAGTAAGCTGGAGGGTAGTAGTAGATGTTGTGCCAAAAAAACCCCAACAAAATACCAGAACAAAACCAAACAAAAACTAACCAACCAACCAGAAAAAAAATAAAGAAGATATTTTTTTAAGTGCTACTCAGTTCTGCAAATAAAACGACTTGCAGATGTGTCCCTGGATAAGCAACAATACTGATTAGGAATGATGACACTTTAAAAGCCATTCAGTTGTCTTTAAAACAAGCAAAAACGCTACAAACTTATCTTTGTGGTGAGGCACTGGCACGGGCTGCCCAGAGAAGCTGTGGATGCCCCATCCCTGGAGGTGTTCTAGGCCAGGTTGGATGGGGCTCTGGGCAGCCTGATGGAGTGAGTGGCAACCCTCCCCACAGCACAGGGGTTGGAACTGGATGGTATTTAAACTTCCCTTCCAGTCCAAGCCATTTTATGATTGTTCAGATATGTCATCACAGAAATACCAGAGGCTGTATTTTGAGAGTTTACAAGTACTCTTGAATTTTTCAGCAATTCTTTTTTTTTGTTTTTGTATTTATACTGAAAAATGTGGTAACATTTTAATGCATTCCTCGGTGTTTTGATCTCTCAGCAAATAGCATTTGTGTTTTCTAGTATCTAAATTATCCCATTTTTGCCAACGTTTTTCTAACAAAGTCCTTTTCCAATATACTTTTAATGCACTTTCATCTTTCTAGAGCTTTTTCAGAAGCTTTCTATAAACCTGACTGTAGAACTAGTTTTACACTCAGTATCTATCACTTATTTTTCTGTCATTTAAATGAGTTATGATAGGCTGAAGAGCTTGCCTTCAGAGTACTGCGATAAAAATAAAAATCAGAAGTCAGAACAAAAATACAAGTGTCAGTGGTTACATATTACATGTTTCAATGTACAGAATCGGCTGTTCCCTCATTTTGGTACTAATATCAGCAAACAATCTTTATTTATTTGCCATGCTTTGTAGAAATAAGATAGAACAATGAAGGTTAAAGGAACTTTAAGTAGGGAGAGACAGGAAGAGAATGGAAGTAAGAGGAAAAAGTAGTTAAAGAGCAAAAAACTTCACGGCAAGTTTTCCGTACTAGTTTAATAAAAGTATGTATTATACAGTGGTTTTTTTTTTTTTTCATAGGTCCTTCTGTTGTTCGGTATCACCTGCCTAAGATGTTGCTGCTGTGGCGAAATGTGTTCCCACGTTCTCTGAAGGAGCTGGAGGCAGAAAAGGCAAGAGGAGATTCTTTCACCTGGCAAGTAACGCTGGAAGGTCGTGCTGGAGCTCTGTGTGGTAAGAATTTCAAATTTCAAAACTATAACTACGCGGTAAAACAGAGTGCCAAATATTATAGTGCAAACTCTTGTCATTTGCCTTTTTTCTTTGAAAATGAGGAAGGCTTGTCAGATGTTCCCCAGTGACCTGTTTTTGCTGTATAGTATTATGAACATATCATGTGGTCTTTGAATAAGTATTTTTAATTGCTGCTTTTTTGATATCCTCTTAGAATATGTATCTTGTTCATGCACTGTATTTGTTTAATACAAATAATAGTAAAGTAGTAATTTAAACTACTTTATTTCTAGCTATGAGAAGTTTTGTTGCTCACTGTCCCGAGCTCCTTACTGAGGATGTAATCAGGAAGTTGATGACACCTATCGAGTGTGCCATGACAATGATGTCACAGTAAGCAAACTTTTTTTTTTTTTAAAAAAAGTTTTTGCATGATCTTTAGAAGCACAGTGTGAGATTAAGAAATGGTCTTTTGACAACCAAATTGGTACTGCTGAGAGGAATTTACTGTTCTAATCTGTTCGTGTTTTTCTTCTTTGTTTGCTTTTATCTTTTCTTGGAGCTGAAATACTGGAACTAGTTTGTTTTAATTCATCTTCTCAAATTTTAACTCAGTGCTGCACTGTTGCTGCTTTTTCATATTGGGGAAAAAAACTTTTTTTTTTTAATGAGCGTTAGCATTATAGTCTTCAGCTTTCTCAGAATATGTTACTTCATGGCACGTGCTTGCTATGATACCTGTTGTCAACTATGTTTTAAATTTTCAGTGGCCTTTTTGACTTCATGGTTGTCCTTGTGCAAGAGATGGGAAAGCTCATATACGTATTGGTGTACTTGATGTTAATAAATTGTCCTTTTACACAATGTTCTAATGAAAATACTTCAAACATTCTACAGCACAGAAGAATAAAACACAGTTTGGGGTCAGATTTTGTGTTTTTGTGTAAAGTAGTAGATTTAA
>WBMW01003581.1:890869-904307 GCA_013396635.1 Penelope pileata | reverse complement strand
AAAAAAAAAAAAAAAAGTTAGCTCAGTACAATTACTTCCAAAAATATATCAGCTATTAGAGTAGCGCTGCTCAGGGTGGATCTCTGAGCACTATTTTCTTGCTTTGAGTAGGGGCAGATCTTGTGAAAAGGGATCTGAAACATTCTTTTCAGTAACTGCAATATTTCTAGCTGTCTCTTTTTCTCTCTTGATTCCATAGCATTCCATCAGTAATTAAAGCCCATGGAGCTCATCTGAAAGCTAGTGCAGCTATGGTCCGTTTAAGACTCTATGATATACTGGCTTTATTACCTCCAAAGACATATGAAGGTATGGTTTTTTTTGTTTGTTGTTGTTGTTGGTTTTTTTTTTTTTTTGACAATTATTAAAGTAAAAATTTATAGCTCTTATTTTACTCCTTTTGATGTCTTTTTGGTTCTTGCCTTTGCAAATACCAAGTTGAAACTAGGAAACTAGGAATCTCCAAGAGGCTTGCAGGCTCGTCCTGCTCCTCATTTTCTGTATGCTGTCTTGTCAGTTTAAATAGTGTGTGAATATTGCAATATGTTAAAGTAACACTGAGTATCTAAGTTACAGTTCTGTTTGTAGGATTCAGAGGTATGGAGATCATGATCTGAAATCCATTTTAGGTGTTTCATGTCATTATTACTTTATATCTAGAGGCCTGGGCTCTGTTTGAAGCCTTACTCTCAACTGTAGTGGTGTCAGGTTTACTTCTGTTTGCTACTTGTAAAATCGAGGTAATGGTACATGCTTTGATTTGTAACTTCTGATCTATAGCTGAAGTCTTTTGGGTGAGAAGTAACAATGATTCTTTTTAATGTCCTGTGTCTTAGGATCATTTAATGCACTTCTTCGGGAGCTGGTAGCAGAATTTACTTTGACAGACAACTCTGCTAATACAACCACATCACTCCTGAGGTCTCTTTGTCATTATGATGATAGTGTTCTTCTTGGCTCTTGGCTGCAGGAGACTGATCACAAGTCAATTGAAGACCAGGTACTACGAAAACAGGAGAATAATGAGTTATCTGTGTGCTCTCTTTGGGACGGGGGTGATGCTGCTTAAAACTGAAGTTTCACTCCTTATTTTTAGATGTGCTTCAGAGGTTTATGTACAGTATAATATTTTGGTAAAACTGCCTACAGATAACATGTTCATAACATTATAGAACCTGGATGTCTGTGGTTAGTCAATTAACCTTGTTTCTTTAAACAAACAAAAATAGTCGTAGCAATTATTCTAGGTTTTTTTTTTTTTTTTTTTGAATTGGAGGAAATGTAAGTCCCAGTTAGCTTGTTTTATAATGAAATTGCTGTCAAAATATCAGCATTGCAAATGGTGTTTAGGAAAAACTAGATTTAACTTTTTAAAGGTGTGGTATGAAATGCTGTATGTAATTTGGGTTAATGCAGTTTTGTTGGCATTATAAGGAATTTGCTGCACTTCTAGATAAAGTGAGTTTTTGAAATGTAGGATTTTTTTTTTTTAAAGTTTGAAAAAATAAAAAGCATGTGTTGTTATGGAAATCTTTCTTGATTACATTTTTCAGATCAGCTCCTAATGTTGATACAACTACATGTATATTACATGTATGTCCCTTGGGAACAAATGGAACTTTGAGAACAATTCATTCGTTTGTTGTGTTCTCTAGACAAATAACTGTGCTGAGCACTGGGTGAACTGTGCCATCATAAACTTTGCAACCCACCTTCTTATCCCAGGCCATTTCTGAGAAGGGGAGCTGAAAACCCCTCTTCTATGACAGCCTGTTTAATAGTGGCAGGGTTTCTCAGAAGGGAGCTGTACTGGTAAAGCAGATCCAAAAGCCAAGACTGATAGCAAGTGTGAGAAATGGATGGTCAGCTGTGTTTTTGAGAAAAGATCAGCATGTCAAAGAGGAGGAAGAGATTTCTTAATTTGCTGTGGTAGACATACTAGACTTCAGTGCCTTTGTCAATTGGCAAAGCTTTCTGAGGAAATGCTTCTACATCTCCCTCATTTTTTTCCCCCAGCTTGTAAAACAGTATCACTGTTGGTGAAAATGATGCCCGCAGTGAGATACAGGAAGATCCTGTGTTTGGTCATATTTTGTTTTTCTAACGATTTCAAACTCTCAGCAGATGTTTACTCTGTTTTCTGATCTCACAAGAATATAGAGCTAGTCAAATTAGTCAAATTTTGTTTCATGATGAGATAAGATAATGAACAAGATATGAAAATAAGCATTTCTTGAAAGGAAGTAGATGATCGTGTTTCCTGAAAGAATGATGGTTAGGAAGTATTTTCATGATGATAGATATGACAGTAATTATAACACTATTTCAAAAAATCTTTCTGGGTAGAGAATCATTACAACCAGAATTGATTGTTTAGCATGTTGTATTGTATCTCAGTACTCACAGTGAATGAATATTTTTTTTTTTTCTGAAATGCCAGTTTGTAGTCACTGCTTTAGAAGCTCCTAGTGGTACCCGAAATTATACGCCTTTCTCTAATTTCCATGTCTTATTACTAGGAGTTTTAGCTTGTTCACTTATCTGGCTGTTAAACTCTTTGACCCTCAGGGATTTAACTGGCCCTGTGAATGCTGATGTCTGTGTGCCTGGGGACACTGCAGCTGCTTTTAATCGTTTGTAATGCATCTTCTTGTTCTTAGCTACTGCATATGTCTTTTGTTTGCCTCTAGTTGGGAATTTTATCTGCAAAAGTATATTCAGAGGTGTTCATGTTATGTGGCGTTTTGCAGCTTCAGCCAAACAGTGCATCTGGAAGTGGTGCTTTGGAACATGACCCATCTTCTATTTATTTGCGCATCCCTGCTGGTGAAGCTGTACCCGGTCCCCTTCCTCTAGGAGTATCTGTCATCGATGCATCTGTGGCTCTCTTTGGTGTGGTTTTTCCTCACGTGTCTTACAAACATAGGTCAGTTTGCATCTGTGTTCAATTTCAGAATCTAATGTTTTAGTTCTCTGGATAGTATTGCATTTTTGTTATTGAAATAAGAATCTACTTTGAAACCAACTATTTCTAAATTCAGATTTCAGTATTTTGTGTTCATTGTGTCTCAGGATTCCAAACATACTCACTCAGTTGAGAAACAAGATGATTTCCTCAGTTTTATCAGTTTTGAAGATTAGGGTTCAGAGGCGCAGGCTGGATTTATGTCTCCTCTTACTGCTTTAACAGCAGTAATCTCTCTGCAACCAACCTTCCTGCAAAAATACCCATAGAAATTAGCTTCAAATCAGCCCTGAAAACATAGCAGTGACATTCTTTGGCTTTCAGTTGGCTTCACTAAGTGAGACTTGTTTGATTTACACTAACGCATAACAAAAAAGAGGAAATGGAATTCAGCAGATTTTCCTTGATGTTTCACTTGACCTTTTCAGAGTTATGAGTTATCAGGACTACTTCTGTTAGTCAATTTAGCTAAGTCATCACTGAGCACAGAGTAAAAGCAGCTCAAAGATTCATTTCAAATTAAAATTATCCTTCAGTACAATTCTGATGGAAACAGTTTTTTCCCAGTGGACAGTCTCATTTTGCAGTAAGCAATTACATTGATGAAGGTTAGCTTTCAGTCTGTGTGATCTATGTTATTGTTAGTTATGGAAGAATTCGGCTGGGGAACTACTGATTAGTTGACTGTGTAGACTGTTCATTATACTCCCGTTCTTGATATCTTTTAGAGAGTATTCCTTTCAGTAACACTTTATGGCATGATGTTAAAGGGGGAAAATAATGCATACAACTATAGGAATGTGTAGAGTAACACTGTTTTTGAATGATAGTGGAGAGGCAGCATTTTTCCAGTCCTGTCCTTGTAGTTTTCTAGTTACACAGCCAAACAGTATCTGAAGATCTCCTCTCAGTGGCATTTTCTTCAAAAGGGGCAATAAACACTTGTGGTTAATCTAAAAGAGCAGCTAGCAAAGTGGCATCCAGAATAACTCTACCCTAAGTTGAACACCCTCTGCAGTCCCTGAAGCATAAATTATGTGACTGAACATAAAATACTCTTTTGCTTGTATTTTTTACCTGCTGTGTTTTGGTTTGTATTTTGAAAGAATATCACTAAAATTATGCTCTTTGCTTTGCTTTAGATTGCAGATGTTGGACCACTTTGCCGAATGTGTCAAACAGGCTAAAGGTGTTCGACAGCAAGCTGTGCAGCTTAATATCTTTACTGCTGTTCTTAGTGCCTTGAAGGTAAAACTTGTAGTAGATGCCAAAATGCAGCAGTTTGATTCATAGATTTCTGTTCTGTACAAAAAGCTGTTAGAAGAACATTACTGAAGTTACTACTTAAACACTCAAAATTTTGAAACTGCTCAGATTGACCATTTTTTCCTTTGCTTGAGCCCTTTTCTGCATATGTCAGTACAGAGAATAGAGATTCATGTCTCTATAGTATATTGACTTGTTTTAATCCTGTAGTTTTTTCTGCAGTCTACATGGGTATTTAAGGACTTTGTCTTACATGCTCAGAAAACAAAGACTGGTGTAACAAGTCCTTACTGTATGTGAGATAGGTAGAATGCTGGCAAAGATGAGACTGAGCATGTTATTGGTTTTGAGTTTTAAAGATTTTCAACCATTATATTTTAGGAAAAATGATCACAAATTCAATCAAAAAAATGAGAGGTCATTTTAAATTGAAGGTGCTTCTTATTAATATTGCTCTTCCTTTCCTCCCCTACTTTGAAATGTTTTGTCATATTTGTTCGTGTAGGGGTTAGCTGAAAACAAAAGCACGTTAGGACCAGAAGAAGTTCGCAAATCTGCTCTGACTCTGGTAATGGGTGCCCTTGATAACCCTAACCCTATTTTGAGATGTGCAGCAGGGGAAGCTCTTGGCAGAATGGCTCAGGTGGTTGGAGAAGCCACTTTCATCGCTCGGATGGCTCAGTACAGTTTTGATAAGTAAGTTGACTTTGATTCAGAAAAGGAAATATAATATAGTTTGGAAGATTCTTCTACTAAACAGCATACCGATTACTTTCTCTTCATGCTTTATTGCTATCACTATGTAGATCTAGCAAATCTTCAAACACATTTTCAAATTTTCATTTACTTCTTGTGATTCTTCCAGGAATAAAAGCTCACTTGTTAAATTATTTGGAATTCAAAATGATAGAAATGAAGAGTTTGTGATGAGTTACTTAAAGGTGACTAAACCGCTTCAGATAGATAAACTCAACTTACACTACATGTGTTTGTAGCATGAATTGTATGATAGTGGTTCTATTTCATGAAAACATCTTTTTCTTTACATATCGATTTAATTAATCTACTGGCCTGTATTTTTTTTCATATTCTGTCATTAATCTCAAGTCTTTAGAAAGATACCTGGTAGGGTATAACAAAGCAATATATTTCCCAGTTTTTTGGCTTAAATTTAAGACATCAGCCAGCCTGTGAATCTGAATGCACCTGCTTCAGGGCTGCAGCACACTGTTTGACTGACCACGCTGCATGTATGTAGTTTCCTACCTCTGGATAATTCCAATCTTACCCATTATTTCATCTAGTAGTATATCATTACAGTCTTCCTTTATGTTGCTATTACTGGCATCTTTCCTTGGTGTCTGATGCAAGACTCAAGTTGACAATGGCTGCCAGCGTTGATACTGTCAAGTCATTTTTGCAAATTTGAGAATTCCATTTACTTTGTTGTCACTGTTCACTAATGACTATGGGCATGCTTGTATCTCACGTACAGACAAAAAAAATCTTTCTTTCTCCTAACTAGGATATACTTCTTCCTCTCGTGTTTGTTTATTTATTTTTTAAATTCTGGAGAGGATTAAAGTTGACGTGTACATGACACACATACAGAGTTGAAGAGTTGTGGAAAATACTCAACAAGTCACTACATACAACTAGGTCATTCAGAATGCTATCCACTGTGTCTTAATTTCATTAATAAAAACATTTAAAAGTCATTGGAAAGTTCATAGAATTTGACTGTAGAAGAAAACAGCTGTATTTATGAAGTTACTAAGTTGACTGCAGTGGAAGATTCAGCTGTGGATTCCTTTGTTGATTTTCTGTATATGTTGTCGTTTTTCCTTTCTTGATTTCTTTTCACCACAGTGGTCTAGCCATGACTTCTCTGATAATTAGTGTACTCTGAAACACTGGTAAACGCTGGAATCTTTCTATATTCTTTCACTTCCGAAGCACTTGTTTATCTAAATGTCAAATTCTGACTGGGAAGAAAGAAAATTATTATTAAAATAATTTTTTATTGACTTGCTTTATGTGTAATCCAGTTTAATAGCAGTATAGATTAAGTGGATTGGTTAAGGCTTCTTGAGATCTGTAAGGTGGATGACAAAATTCTGTTAGAAGTAGAGTTATTTGCATAGTTATGGTACTTGAAGGATTTTTTTGCAACAAATTAAGTGAATTATTTTTATTTAAATGTTGATAGGTTAAAATCTGCTCGAGATGTTGTATCAAGAACAGGCCATTCTTTGGCTCTTGGCTGCCTCCATCGGTATGTTGGTGGAATAGGTTCTGGACAGCATCTGAAAACCAGTGTCAGTATTCTCTTGGCTTTGGCACAAGATGGAACTTCTCCTGAAGTCCAGGTAAAAAACACAACTGCCACAGAATTGTTTTAAAATGCTCACAATTAAAATTCAAAGTTAAATCACCCATTTAGGTGCTCTTTAATAAGAGATTGTCACATATGAGCCAAATTGTATGGATGTAGCATGTGCTAGGGAATGTTTAAAAAAAAAGAAAAAAAAAAAAAAAAGCAGAACCTTCCTTATAAGTTCGTATGTTAGAGTCGCAAATCTACTGCATTTGAAGTGTAACCTTGCTGTAAGCTTTTAGTCAGGGGTTCAGTTGCAAGAGGTCACATTCTTTCACGCTGACAAGTTACTACTTGTCACCTGAGCCAAAGTTATTCACTTTGGGCCTATTCCTAACCATCTAATTGTAAAGCAAAACGTGCTAGTGGTACCGAGTTGTCTATACTGAAGCTTTAGTAACTGGCTAATGGTCAACACATAATCAGCTACTGGAGACTTAGGTAATGAACAGTAATATTTTTTGCCAAGCAATTTCCATTTATGTGAAACTGTGAACAAAGTAAGGCAGTACATCTTTCTGTTGTTATTTGTGAACAACAAAATTTGAAATCTGTTGCAAGATAAACTGAAATTTCTCTTTGCAATTACAATTTGCAAGGACAATCAGAGGACAGCGGGGGGGCAAGAGGCTTCCATAGTGGAGTTTCCGTTTATCCACTGTGTATTACAGACACGTGGAAAGTCTCCCAAGAGGACGATTTGCTAACAGTTGCTGGTAGAGTAAGCGGGGAATAGACATGCTGCTGAGAGCAGTGCCTTTGGGGTTACACGACATGTAGGAAACTGTCTGTGCTTCACAGTATTTATAAGCTGGAAGTGTTTGGAAATTGGGATAATTTCCAAGTGGTTCTATAGACCAGTGCATCTGTCTTGACATGAAGAAGATAAATGTTAGAAGGCAAACTGCTGAATCTTTCTTTTTCTTCAGCAATGAAATCTATCAAAGCACAAGAATAAAATAATTACTAAAGAAGCAGGGGAAAATGTTTTCTGAGTAAAAGCAAATGTCTGTAATTACTGTTCTTCAAAAATTGTGGTGTAATTACACCACATAGCAGGTAGCTTTCAATCATTCTTTTCTCAACTTAATGCAGAGTAGCGTTGATCTGGAATAGTAAGTGACTCCTATGCTTTAGCACAGTTGATTGAAATAATTAACTTGATAGAACAAAAAATAGATTTATTTACTTTTCCTCAAGGCAATAAAAAAATAACCAAGGCTTTTATAGCTTGTTGCTTGGGTAGGCAAGGCTAGTTTTGTTTGGAGATGGATGATTTTAAAAAATAAGTCAATCTATAAATGCAATTTTAAGTCACTTTTAAATTTCCTTAGTTTATGTAAATTAAGACAAAGTTCAGTTTGGATGTGTAACCCTACTTTCTGTATGAGTAAGTAATTTTGAAGCATATGCTTGTGTGCCATTATCTCAAAACAAAGTAGAAAGGATTACTGCTTTATGAAAAGCATGTGAATTATAAAGGGGAAAGATTTATAAAGCATGTGAATTATACAGGGGAAAGCCCAGGCAGAATTTATGAGCCTACTGTATTTTCTATTGAGAGTATGACAGTAGGCAACTGTGACAAGCTAAGCTTTTAGATCTCATCTCTTGCTAAATCAGTGTAGGTACACAGGAGCTGTATGGGAACATGAGCAATGGATATTTGCAGGAATGAGAAGATAGCTGTAAGGTACTGCCCATGTGTTTAGGGCTGCAGAAGCAGCTGTATGTGATTGCTTGTGCTTATAGTTTTGGGGTTGCACTAATAGTTTTGGGGTTGCATCAGAGATGACTGAAAAGGAGCATTTTTAAGGGAAGCTTTCCAGTCAGCCCCTGAAAGTCTAGCTCTGTAACTGTGATATTCTTTTAAGGTAGTCATTTCAGTGCAACTGCATCATGTTTAATGGAAGAAAGTTCTGAAATAAGATCATTTAATAAGATATTTTGGAGAGAGAACTAATGCTTACAGGTCTGTCAGGGAAGTTTGTTTCCTATAAAGCTTTGGTGACCAAACAATCTGTTTCCCTTCCCACTTCTTGCTTTGGCAATTGTGGTAAATTTTGCTCTTTTTTTTTTTTTTACTTCCTTGTGTTATAACTGAATAGGTTGATCTTCCACCAATTTTTTCCCTTCCTATAGTATGTTGACTGTATGAGTACAGTGCTGCTTTTTTCTGCACCCTCTAATTAGAAAATGCTTTGGAAAATGCACATTAACCTTTCAGCTTGTGATGAAAATCAGTTTCTAACGGTCAAAGGCATTTCCCACAAAATGCTTCATCAGCTCTCTGCTTCAGAATCTGCCTCTTGTTTTACAACAGAAACAATTCTGTACTTTTTCCCATCTTAAGGGTCGCTTTCCTTTTTTTCCTTTTTTTTTTTTTTTCTAAGTGGATGTGTCGTTTGCTTTTGTTTTTGTTTTTTGGAGTGCTTGCTCAAAGTCTTTGTCATCTTCATCTCCATTATCCACAAAAGTGCTGGCAGCCAAGTAGCACACTAGAAGTATCTCAGCTCCCAGGAGATTGCTTGAGATTGTGATCTTTAAAATGCTTCTGCAGTCAGAGAAGCTAACTAGACATGTAAGCAAGGATGTACAGAGCTAGGCTCAGTCTACATAGGAGTTTGTGTAACTTTCCTAAATATATTACTCAAAAAATAATCTTTTTTTTTTTTTTTAATAGACCTGGTCTCTCCATTCACTTGCCTTGATAGTAGATTCCAGTGGACCAATGTACCGTGGGTATGTGGAACCAACACTTTCTCTAGTTCTTACTCTGCTCTTAACTGTTCCACCGTCGCATACAGAAGTGCATCAATGCTTAGGCCGATGTCTCGGAGCTATAATAACTACCGTTGGGCCTGAGCTGCAAGGTTAGTGTGAATCTGAAGAGGAATGAAAAATTAACTTGCATAAAGCCATCACAACCTTGAGTGGAGGGTAATCACACTTTGTCTATTGCTGTTGTGGAGAGTGGGAGAGGGGTTTGACAAAGCTAGAGTCCTGCAAGGAATCTCAGTTCTGACCCTACTGACATTGTGGTGGTGGTTTTTTCTGGTGTGGTTTTGGGATGTTTTTTTTTGTTTGTTTGTTTATTTTTGCTTCAGTTTGAGATTTAAATAAAGAAGCTATGGTGATGTATGGTGTTCTAGCTAATGGTGACTTTGTGTGTAAAAGATGAGAAACACCCTTCCTATATAAAAATCTTTGCCATGTAAGTTTTGTGTGGGGCAAGAGGCAAGATTTTTCCTCCACTACTTCAGCACATTGGTAGCTTTATTTTTGACTGGTGGCAAATACTTAAGTTTGACGTCATTGTTAGTGTTGTGAACAGTAACTCATTTCCACTCATTCTTGACATTCTTATATCATGGTACTGTACCCTAATAAATAAGATCTTTACAGGCCAAACACCTGAACACCTGAATCTGAAGTTCTGTGGCTCAGATGGCAAAAACATGGATTGCTAACTTAGTCCCAGTGGGATTTTTTTTTTTTTTAAATATTTATATTCTGATCTCTAAGGTAGTGTCAGAGAGCCAGCCACTAGTAAAATTCTAGTTCTAAAAAATTGGACTTATATTTGTATTTTGGAAAAGTCTCTAGATGGCTTAATTTAACTTGAGTATCTGCTTGCTGTTTATTAAGATTTTTATTTAGCATCATGAAATTTTTTTTTAATAAACATCATCCTTACGTAGAATGTCTTTTGCAGACATTTTGCTGTAATTCAGATTTTTTTTTTAATAAACATCATGCAGGTTAATCATGGAATTATTTTTCACATTAACTTCTGTTCTTTCAAATGTGTGTTCTGTTTGAGCAACATGGCTCTTCTGATGGAGCTAACCAATATTACCTGCATGCGTGTGCACTAGGTTGGGTGTTGTCTAATACTTTAGGAAGTGGTTCTGTGCATGAAATGTTGCCCATATATACATAAAATGAAAAAGATACCGTCAAAATTCAGATAACTTTACTGGTTTTATGTCCTGGGAAGATTAATTCTGTGAAATTTTAGTGCAATAAAATTTGTTTGTGGAAGGTTTAAAATCTACAGCTGTCATACGGAAATCTTGCTGTGTTAAGGATATCATAAGGATATCATGTTATCTCATCAGGTAATGGAGCTACAATTTCAACAATCCGTTCCTCCTGTTTGGTGGGATGTGCAATCACACAAGACCATTCAGACTCGCTCGTTCAGGCAGCGGCCATATCCTGCCTTCAGCAGCTTCATATGTTTGCACCACGACATGTCAACCTGTCCAGTCTGGTTCCCAGTCTTTGTGTGAGTACAAAATGCATCCCTTCTGTTCCTCAAAGTTTTATGTATGTGCTAGCAGAGGGCACAGGAGAAACGCTTAGCAAGATGCGAAGGATACCCATACGGAACAAGAAAGTGACATCTGCAGAACATCAGAGTGTGATAAAGGGATGTCTGTCCTCAAGCTATTTTAGATGCTGTGCAGAATGCTGCCCAAATTAAAGTCATAGGGCTGGATTCTCTTTCACCCTAATAGCACATTAGCAAACATTTATGTATTATCACTCAGTAAAAAGCTGCTGAGATGCCTTGTTCCTTCCAACTGACAGCATGCATGGAGGGGGAAGGTGAACTGGGGAAAGGTGGGAGGTCTTGGATTTGTTTTAGCACTGTCAGCATAGCAGATGCTGACACTCAAATTCTTGTGCTGTTGTTGTAATTAGCATTGCGTTCTCCCTCTGTTAGTGTTCTGTCAGCAAATCCTGGCTTAAGCCAGGAAATGAGGCAGAGGCTGGAACCCAAAACATACAAAATAGGACTGTAAGAAGAAAGACTTGTGTTTTCATTTGTTTCTTTATTATCATTATTTGTTTATATTTTAATTACTTTAAGAGAGTTTAGCCATCTAATAGAAGTTTGGAAAGCTTCTCCATGAAATCTGTTCAATGTTTTGAAAAGTTCATTTTATCATTGCCTGTGTAACTAGTGTTTCTGTATTACCTGAAAGAATAGGATACTTCTTGTGTCAATATTGGAACTTTTTCTTAGTCTCCCTTCCAGACTTTCCCTGGGACATCCTCTCATTGTTACATGCTTCTGCCCTTGTACATACTTGTACTTACCCCCCTGCTGCTGGAACACTACTGTGCAGCATGTTCCCAACCTTTGCCACTTGTCCTTGCACAAAATTTTGCATGACTGAGGTGCAACGTATCTAGAAGTACCTAGGCCCTTTTGCATAAATACTGCGTGCAGTGTGGCAAATAACCCCTCTGGTCAGTTGCTCTGTAAGCACTAGTGGGTAATACTACAGAAAATGAAGTTAATGCTGCATGGCTAGTGCTATTTTGAAAACCTTTCCTAGGCTTTCTTCTGTCCCTTTCATGTTTCCTAATGGTCCTTATTGAACAAAGCCTGTTTTCCTTCACTTTTTTTCCTATTTCTTACTTCCAAGTCGTACGTAGTTTAGTAAGTTTTCCTCTGAATTGTCTTGTCCATTTCTTTTTACTGCAAACTTACAGATTGATGGGCAAAGACTGCATTACCCTGCCCCATTAACAAACTTGTCGTTATATTCTGTCTTGTTCTTGTATGGAATTAATGCCAGGTATCAAAACTAAACAATCTAGTTTCCGTTCTGCTTTCCTGCATTGGCATCATAACCACTGGTTGTTTGTTTTGTATCTGAAAACAGGGAATGCTTTCTCCATTAAACAGTACCTTAAATGTTCCATGGTCTAGGTCCATTAAAACAACCTCAGTGTGATATTTAGAGGATTGTATAAAGTATGTTTGTTTTTTCAGGACTGAAGTCTTGTATATTCATGTACAGAATAAAGACCTACTGTTAAAGTGCTTTATGAACTATACAACCCTTTCATTTAGGGTTGCAATTTCCATCCACATAATAACCTAATACCGAGAAAGCAAATGTGTATTCAGTTTATTAAAAGCCATTTCCCCAGGGTAAATAAAGAATCAGTTTCTTAAAGAGCACTCATCATCTCTTCCACTGTGGAAGAACATACCGTTCTCTGTGCAGCTACTGCCTCTCAAGAAAATAGTTACCATGCACAATTCTTCCTAAGAAAAATATTTGCTTGTACTTGAGGTGATTCAAAAGGAATTAGAAGCCCAGTATTGGTTAGCAAAGAGACCTGAAGCTGTCTTCTTGTCAGAAACATACAAAAACATATGCTATAAATTCTGAAGCAGACTCGAAATGGAAGTTTTTATGGTAATTGAGTGGTCTAGTTGATGATGGCTTTTTTTTAAAGTGATTTATAGCTATAGCAGAATATGGTGTGGAGTAGTATTCAAGAGTGTAACAGATTGGAAAGAATAATTTAGTCTAAAATCATGCTGGCACAGTAGTTCCAATATTTAAGCTCTTGACAGATAACAACTGTCAGCTCTGTATATGCCAGCTTTATTTTTAAATTTGTGCTTTCAAAAAGTGCACACTTGAGAACTGTCAAGATCTTGTAAAGGGCTTGGTACCTGGAAACTCGTACAGGGGCATATAATTGAAAAGTAGAATACTGACAGTCCGCAGCAGCACTTCCTTATTCGTATGGAGGTGTAGCAGTTCACTCACCTGTAATGGTTCTGATTTAGGTTCACTTGTGCAGCTCCCACTTGCTGCTTCGCCGGGCTGCAGTTGCGTGTTTACGACAGCTCGCTCAAAGGGAAGCAGCAGAAGTATGTGAATATGCCATGAGCTTAGCAAAAAATGCTGGAGACAAAGAAAATAGTGGCATCAGTAAGTACTTCTTTCATGTGGTCTTTTTGTGACAGTTGAGTGCATGTGTTCATGCGTGTGTATGGTTTGCCTTCAGGAATT
>WBMW01003581.1:863764-890840 GCA_013396635.1 Penelope pileata | reverse complement strand
AAAAAAAAAAAAAGCACAACACTATAAAACCATGCCTACCAACTGTATTAACTTTTCTCCCCACCTCTGCTTGCCTCTTGGATTTCACTTGTAATTTAACTTCTTGTAAAGTTCAGACTTAAGCTTCTGTGCCCCACTGTAATGGAAATCAAATAGGGAACACACTATTTATATAGTGGAAATGTTTTACAGTTTTTCTAGTGTTTTAGGTCTTGCTCTCTTGAAAATTGACTTAATTGTATGTTGTTTGATTATCTAGTTGTGTTAATATATATTCTCTTGGCACATCTACTAGCCTGTGGACTGTGCTGATTGATTCAATTCTTAAATATATCACCTCATCCTGAAAATAGGAGACTCAAAGGTGTTGATCAGCACAGTCTTCTTCAAAGAATGTAGAATCATGAACTCACTTAGTATTAAATCTGGCAGTTAAGTATGTCTCTAGAAAGACTCTACAGACTCTAATAGGAGTTTTTAACAACAGTTTTTGATGGGATGTGTACCTTGAGGAGAAATAGATAATAATTATTTTTTTGAAGTAATCCTGGGATGTAATTCACCTTGCAAAAAAAAAAATAAAAAAAAATTCAGTAACATCGTGGTGTATCATTTCCCAAACTATACATACTGAACGCACAGCATCCAGTTCTCATTTGTTATTCCAAATTTTAAAACTGTTACTGATTTCAGAAAAGATTTCTCATTACCATTTTGCAGATATTAATCCTTTCACACCTGGAGCTGGTTCTCGGCGAGATGGTCATTCCCGACATCAGGGGGTTAATATAACAGAGACAGGCCTTGAAGGTGTCCTCTTTGGTATGCTGGATCGGGAGACGGATCGCAAGTTGTGCTCAGATATCCATGATACTCTGGGACATATGCTTTCCTCGCTGGCAGTAGAAAACCTCTCTCACTGGCTAATGCTTTGTAAGGATGTCCTTGCAGCTTCAAGTGGTAAGTGTTCTGTAGCAAGCGTGCACACAAAAGATGGTGTGTCCTTACTATTAACATCTTCTGGCAACATTTATTTAGAGCTTGTCCTTTGTCCTAGTTTAAGATTTAGCATCTATTGCATTATAGAACTTTGATTTTTATTCATTAAAAGTACTTAGAGGAAATCATTAATGTTATGTTATATTTTTAAAAGTACAATTTCTTTTAAGATTAAAAAAGTAGCTGTCTTTAAGTCAGATTTCAATAGAGAAGCAGTGTGGTTATTGCCCTGGTGTTTCAGTATCTCGGTGAAAGCAGAGGCATGCTTTTTAGCTTTTATACGTCAGGCCCATAGAGAACAGTGCTGTACATGCTCTGAGCTTTTCTTTCAGGCTTTCAGCTACTGATGTGAAGATGAGTTACCATGGTGATGAAACTTTTTTGCTTGTTGTTGAGCTTTGCAGGCTTGTTTGCAAAGATCTTCTCCTCTGAGACCTTGTATCTGTTTTTCAGTTTGAAGGATAGCTGTGACGCAGATTCTGCTAATTTACCTTGTATTTATGCGTATTTATTGGCACACTGTGAGCTCATCCTGAAGCTCTTCTTGAGTGTTGCCTTCTTTGTGTTTACTGGTGACTAATACTACCAATAATTTCTTTATGCAAAGTAGGTACCATATGTCTACCCAGTGACAAAGACCTCACTTCCTGAGTTTCAACTTGGGATGTTCTTTCCTTATTTTATGTGAGATGGATTTTCAAGTTTTTAACTTTGTTATTTGATCTCCCCTATTGGTTGCAATGAACAGCCCACTTGGCTGTGTACCTCTTGCAGCATGGAACTTTGTAGATTTCTTTCAACTTAAAATGCATTGTAGCTTTTACTTGAAAGAGGAGTTGGATGGTTAAAAGCCAAGCTGATTCTTAGATTCTGATCCTGGGAGTATCCTTACCCTGTTTATTGGTAATTTAATAGGTTAGTTTTCAAAGCTGAGAAGGTCAGATACGTGATTCAGCCGTAGCTGTTATCTGTGAGATTAGAGCTGAAAAACATTTTTTAATGGTATTCCTATGCCTTTTTACATTTCTTGAATGCTGCAGTTTCAACAGGAGAATGTGTTTTGAATCTAAGTATAAGGAAAGACTTGAGCACGTTCTTAGTCATCTTCTGTAGTTTTTAACAGTGGGATTTTTCTCTATTGTAGACATGAGCACTGCAGCTCCCTTGGGAGGAGGGAAGGATGAGGAATCAGAAAAGAAGGATGAAATGGATGATGATACCATGTTTACCACCCTGGGTGAAGAAGATAAAACCAAGCCTTCTGTAGCACCTCGTTGGGCAACGCGTGTATTTGCAGCCGACTGCCTGTGTCGAGTGATCATGCTGTGTGAGAATGCAAACAAGGCGCACTTTGATCTGGCGCTGGCTCGTTCAGCTAGACTTAAAAACCCAAAAAGTAATTATAGAATGTCCATGTTTAATTTTGTTTCTTATTTTATTTTTGATACCTCTTTACAGCTTAAAATTATACAACCAAGATAAAAATGTAAGCTGCTAAAAAGTAAACTGCTTTTCGTTCAGATGTTTAAAAACTAAGGAATTAGTTGGGAAAAGGCCAAAGCTGTAGTTGTGCAACCACTGTAGTTACCATGCCATGAACACAAAGTGATGTTTGCTGGAGGATGTAACCTTGACAGACTGATCTGCTTGGGAGGCTGGGGAAAAGAGTTGCAAAACCCTTTTTCCTCCAGTTTGAAATAGAAGCAGTAAAGTTTTAACTCCAATGTAAGCTGAGAACAGTTCCTGAGTTTAACCTGAAGATAGCAATGAAATACAATTCATATTATTTTAGCATCTCCACTGCAAAGGAGTGCTAGGAAAGAAAAAGAGAAAGGAGGCCAGGTAATATTTATGTAGCATTGGTTGCAGAATGAGGGATGTGTGAGGGACATGGACCCAGCTGCTTTATAAAGTTTGTTCTTTTGGTATCCGTGAGAGTGATTGATACCATTTTTTCAAGATACTTTTATAACTTGGAGGATCATAATTGAGAGGTCAGGGATGACATAACTGTTTTGTGAAAAATGTTTCAGACTAGTAGTGGGAAGTTTCTGCCTTCCATTTGTATTAGTTCTGGTGCATAGTGCTTGTCTGCCTTCAGCCATCTAGCATAGCATTCGTGAGGAGCTCCTGTGCGTATAGGCTGAATATCACAAATGGAGATCCTGGAACGCATTGGGTTTTTAGCACCTATGTTGTTAAGGGCTTCTGTTCTGATACGGATGTTTGTTGTGTGTTTGCTTTTGTTGCTTTGATGCACTCTGGTTTCAGAACTGTGCATTGATTTTGTTGAGAATGTTGGTTTTGATTCATTTAGAGGCTGGGGTCACTGTTTGAGAAGGAAGAGCTTTGGGAAAGTTTATTTTTGAAATGACATTGTATTGTAGAGGAAAATCATGAAATAACTGTTTTTTTCATACAGTCCTACAGAAAATTGCACATAATAATCCTGTGAATTATCTCTAAATTTATTTAATGTGAACTTGATTTGTTTGGTATCATTATAAAAAAACAAATTCATCAAACTTCTACTCCCAAATTCAACCTACAAAATATTTAAAGTTTACTTATGTATGTGTGATAGTCTGAGCACGTAATGACAGTCTTTACCACTTGATATAATTTTGAAGTGACTTTCAGTCTTTTTTTTAGTGACATGCTTCTGAAAATTTCAGCTACAAAATAAACTTTTTTTCTACCTTCAGACTTGAAAAGATCTAGAGCATTAGTCTGTGATTTTTTTTTAATTAATCAACATGAATATTATGTTTTTTAATAATTTATTTTCATATTGGTTGTACATCTGTTGATTTCAAATTGAGAGTAAGGAAAGAAATAAAATGACTAAATATAGAGAAGAAACATTTTTTCAGAATTTTACTGAGTTATGTGTTGTTTTTCTCTGCATGTTGTTGGCTGCTTGCTTATGGCCTTGGATGTGGCTTTTGGGAGCAGTAGAAGAGCATACTCCATTTCTAGGTGTTTGAACTTGACAAGGTTTTCTTCTGTCAGCAGGGGTCACTATAAGCACAGGACTAGGGAATTGCCTATTATTTTTATGTGTATATAGAGCCAGAGGGAATCGCTGAGTTAGTTTACTGAATGTTCTTCTCTCTTATAAGCTACTCAGCCACATTTAAAATATTCTATTCAATGTATTTTTTATATCTCATATTTTACTTTATTTCAAATTTGTGCTTTATTTTGTAAGATTTTCTTGTGAATAAAGGTCCTTGCGTCAGTTTGAGGGTGGTGGGGAGGTGAGGGGGGAAGAAAAATAGGTTACATTCTTTCTTGCTTTTTTTTGATATCCTAACTGTGTACTTCTGGAAAAGAATAGGTGAAATTTGTACCCGTCAGTCAAGAAAATGTTAGAATTATCTGTCATGTCAGCTATATTTTATGTTACTAAATAGTTCTTGTTTTGTTCTATTTTAAGATGACTTCTTAGTACTCCATCTCTCTGACCTTATTCGAATGGCATTCATGGCTGCAACTGATCACAGCAACCAGTTACGAATGGCAGGTCTTCAAGCTCTTGAAGACATTATCAAGAAATTTGCATCAGTTCCTGAGCCAGAGTTTCCAGGCCATGTGATACTGGAGCAGTACCAGGCTAATGTGAGACCTTCTTTATAACTTCATGAAACTGTGTATTTATGCCAATATGCCAGAATTAGCTTTGAGAACATTTTGTAACTTCAAAAGACCCATGAAGAGATTTTTTGTTTGAAAATATACTGAAGAGGCTGTTTTATTTACCTCTTCAAAATTTGTGTATCTCTTTCAAGTTATCATAATTTATTAGCTGACAAAATAAAAAATCAGTAGCTATTGATTCTTGAAAGCCAAATATTACAAATTACACTTGATTTTTTTGACAAGAATGGTTTTTCATTTTTAGAATTAAGAATTTGAAAATAACATTGATTCAATTCCAGAATGAATCTAGTAAATCTGTTTTCTTGGGAAGTAATGGATACACTTCTGTTTGAACAAAAACGACAACAGTACAGGAATGGGAGGTGGGCAGTTAAAGATTTATTTTGGGGAATGATTGCTTTATTTTGTTGCATAGCTTAACTCTCACCTCTTGTTGTTGCTTTCAGAGTTCTTGATATATCATGCCAATTTTCAATATTGTACTGAAGTACAGTACTGCAGATTTGACTATTGTAAATATATAACCCACATAAAATTAATCTTTTGCCTGACGTTTGGTTGTGACAATGAGTAAAACTTAAGGATATTGTTGTACTTGGAAGGGAGGGCTTTTTCTTTTTTCCACTCTCTTACCAATTTGCTAGTTCTTTTGTTTAATCCAATAGATCTCAACCTTGCAGACAATTGCGTACATGATTTATCTCACTGACTTCAGTGTTAACACTTATCATAAGATGAATGCTTGCAAGAATAAGTTTTCACTTGTCCAGGCTTCCTATTTGGAAGGGGCAGGAGGATCTCTCCCACACTAACAAATACAAGGGAGAAACTGATAAAATGTTACAGCATCATTCTATAATGGAAAAAAAACTGATTTTAAAGTAATCGAATCTCTTTTATTCTCCTCGTGGTCCCTTTACTGTTTTTACAATCAGCTGAAGATATTAATGGGGGCTGTATTATGTGCAAAGAGTATCATATTATGAAACTTGTCCTTTTTCTGCTTAAATAACTGCCTTCACTGCATTGTAGGGATTTTTTTGCCATTCAAAGTGTGATTGATTTCCAGTTGCTTTGGAAACAACAACGCTTTCAGTGACTGTTCTTTCAGTCCTGTGGGAACATTTACGTTCAGTTTTTATTTTACAGACACAAAATAAGGTATATTTAGCCTACTAGTCTCATCTTGAAACATAACAGTTACATTTCACTGACGTGCATTGATCAATTTCTTAAATCTTGGAATACATGTGGTTTCTAGACTGCATTCTAACTTAAGTAGTAGTCTACTAAGTAGACACCATAGTCTAGGATGGTGCACTGGTCCATAGCGGGATCTACGCAGAACTAACAAAATATTTATTTTGTTCCTCATACAGAAACATCCATTTGAGTAGAGACACTTAGTGTGAGAATTAGAAGGGCAATGGGGCTCTCTAATTCTGTTACATACTGGAAATATATTAAAAGGGAAGATGAAGTTAAGGGCTTTTTCTCCCTGCCTACTGGAGTGACTTGGCTAACTCTGAAGTCACTCCTAGGATTGCATAGATTTCATGAAATCTCATCAGGTTTCACTGTTCTGTACCTTTTGTGCCTACTAGCTTTCTCTACTCTGCCTTTTTATCACCTCAAGTTACCGGTCTTCCTCTGATTGTTCTGCTTTGTTTTCAGAATTCAGAAATGCTTCTTAAAGACAGGCTTTCATCCTTTTCCTGTCTTTTTCTCCTTCCTTCTATAGTGCTGTAACTGTTGCTTCTGTCTTTTTGACTTGGTTCATTTTGTTTCAGAAATGAACTGTCTTAGAACAACTGGCTAAGACTTTTTCGTCTGCCATTTTGAGAGTGTGATACAAATCCAGTAAAAAACACTTGATTTCACCTTATTATTCTGTTGGACCTCAAAAAATCATTGTTTTCTGGAGCCTTAGTATAAATTGCATTTATAATAGTTTCATGTTTAACAGGATACTCATTAACAGAAAAGAGAGAATGCCACATGCTTGCACAGGTAGTTGAGGCTTAAAAAGACAATGGGCAAGCAGGAGAAAAATGGTTCTTTGTTTAAAGAATACTGTTGCAAATGTTTGCTGGATAGCAAGGGTAAGTTTAGGGTATAACTATGAAAACTGACAGTCTTATGTTGCTTATTTTGTGTTTGTGCTTGAACCATAAACAAGAGTAGAAAGAGTATTGTGTCACTGTTGTTTTCAGTTAGATTTTTATCTCTTGTGTACAGGTTGGAGCTGCTCTGAGGCCAGCGTTTTCCCAAGATACGCCGTCTGATATAACTGCAAAGGCCTGCCAGGTACTGAAGAAAATGTATTTAGTTTGGCTTATACCATCTGAACATTTCACGCATTTAAATAGGATGTGTATGATTATTCTTCTCTTTGGAAGAAGGATGCAGAAGAGAAATAGTAGTACATAGCTGAAAAATGTTGTAAGCTTAAGCAGATATCTTTTTGTAATATCTGTAAGTCACCTAGTAATATACTTGTTAGTCTTTCAGAAAATAGTTGCATTTCCATGTCGATTCTACACTTGTTGGTAATTTAAAAGAAAAAAAAAAAAGAACAAAAAAAGCTCCACCTTGTTTAATAAGGCCAGTGATAATATGTGTTCAGATGTCTTGCAGTCTGATGATACATACTGACTAGTGATGATTTACAGTTGAAGAGTGGAGCTGATCTAAGTCCTGCTTTGAATGGAATTTGAATTTGTATCAGGTTTTCAGCAGCCCTGTCCCGTGCACTTTCAGGATCATGTGATCAGGCTCTGAGCAACCTGACCTAACCGTAGGTGTCCCTATACATTGCAGGGAATTGGACTAGATGACCTTTAAAGGTCCTTTCCAACTCTAAGGATTTTATGATTCTGTGTGTTTAAAATAAACAGTGTATCATTCCAGGCCCTTCCCCAAAGGAGCTGATTCTTTCAAAGCAAAACAAACTGGAGAATTAGACAAGACTGCCATGAAAGAAATTTGTGAACTCTCCCCTGCTCAGTTGCTTCTTTTCCTCATCCTTGTAGAATCACCACCAGATTTTTTTTATTTTATTTTTTGGTGTAAAAGCAGCAGTGTTTGCACCAAAATTCTTATGTCTGGGTATAAAAGTGTTCCAGAGTGTATGCCAATGTATAGCACTAGACAGGAAGAGATGATCTGTTTGATGTATGAGTTTTAAATACCTGTTTTGAGTCTGTTCAATTTAAAAAATAAAGAGGGAGAAATAAAAAGAGCAGCGGGAAGACACACAACTGTCTGACCTCCACATCAGGTTTTGACTCTTCTAGAGTGTGATACTGTTTGTTCTGTATCAGAACTGTTTAAACGTTTTTGTTATTCATTTCTGGATATTTTCTTGAAGTTGTTAATGGCCTTGAAAGCTTCTCATGAGTATGGAGCTTTAACATGCAATTTGAGTTAGAGGTTTCATAGATCTGCTTTTATGAATTGCTGTGCAATACATTCTTCACAGTGAATGTGAAAACCCATTAGTTGAAAGATTTGACCAGACATGTAGGAACAGAATCAAAACCTTTAGGGAGCATTACAAACTATTTTAAGTGTTTTCCATGAATGCAGTGCTTCATTGTAATAGATTTTGAAAGCACAGCCTTTGTAACCATTCACTTAAGCAATTCCGTTGTCATAAAGGGGGAGAAAAAAGGAAAATCTCAGATTTTTAGGTGTTAGGCAGGAAGAGGCCTGCTGAGGTTTTGTTGTTCGATGTTTTTTTTCCTATAGATTTCTTTTTTTTTTTTTTTTTCATTTATAAGGTTATGGGTTTTTCTTGCTAATGTGGAATGGTTCTAAACTTTGTTTAGGTATGTAGCGCATGGATAGGAAGTGGGGTTGTAAGTGACCTCAATGATCTCCGCCGAGTTCACAACCTTCTCGTCTCTTCTCTGGACAAAGTGCAAGCAGGCAAGGGATCCTCTAGCCAGCTTTACCGGGAGAGTGCCACCACTATGGAAAAACTTGCAGTTCTGAAAGCATGGGCTGAGGTAACCATTTCCTATTAAACCTTTTAAAAGTTTGAAAAGATTTTACTTCAGCAGCGTCAAACCCTGCTGGCTGGTCAGTCACTGAGCCGTGTACCTGCTGCTATTCTCCTTTCCTGCTGCGGTTCCACTTGTGGTGTGTTTTCATCTCTTTCATCTTTCTCAATTCTTTTTGCTGCTATTTTGTCTGGTGGTGCTTTTGTATTTTATTGTATTTAAGTATACTCTTATACTCACCCATCAGATTTTGATTTTCTTCCCATCTTATTGCCCTTAAATGGAAAAAAACAACAACAACAACAACAACAACAACAACAAAACCCCTTAGAATATATTCTGGTAAAACATTGCAGTTAATTAATTAGGAATTTCTCAAAGTGTTCGCAGCGAATTACAGGCCTAATGTGGATGTTGCTAGCGAAATGCTGGACTACCTGAAACCTTAAACTATCTACAAAAGAAGTACTTACATTGCCTTGCTTCCTGAAATGTTATTTGCATGCTATGGGGGTGTGCCTCTAATTACACAAATGGTGTTTTGATTTCTTCTGGAGTAGTACTTTAGGGATCTTTTCATTAAATTTTTTTGGAAATTTATTTTGAAATTCCGAAGGAAAGTATCAACAATTCAGCCATGTAAACCTGTTAGCCACCCCATACTGTTGTTTTCAGCTTTGATATGGAGCATCTGTTGCGTAAAGTTATTTCTCTTCTATTTCATTTCTAATCCAAAAAATGCTTGTTTTTAATGGTGTTTTTCTGATACTTCTGCTTTTTCCTGTATTTGTTTGAAAATCCTTGTATTCATGTAACCCATTAAAAGCCATTTTAATCTTTATTTATATCATACCTGACAATCCCTTTAAGGGAAAGGCTGCTGCTTTTTTCTTTTTTCTTTTTTTTTCTTTTTTTTTGCATTTCACAATGTGAATTTTTCATATGTTTTTCCCCTAGGTGTACGTTGTTGCCATGAAAATTAAGAAAGAAGCAGAGACCAAACCAAAGCGTGTTTTAAAGAGCACAGAGGAGGATGAGGATGATTTTGGTACTGTAGACGAGTTGCCACCAGACAGTCTGATAACGCTTGTACAGCCGGAGTTGCCTGCACTCAGCCGGCTGTGGTTAGCTGCACTGAAAGATTACGCCCTCTTAACTTTACCAGCTGAATTTGCTACTCAACTTCCACCAGATGGTAAATACAGAAATTTCTTTCTGTGTTGTTTCAAAGAACAAAATAAAACTCCTAGTTGAGATATTAAAATTCTTTAAATTGTTTGGGAGGCACATTTTTTCACCTGTTAAACAAAATAACGCAAGTGATTTCTGCCTTTGTGTAGAAGAAATGTATATTGACAGTTTGTGTGTTTTTTCTTTTTCCTTCAATCTACAGTGGAAAATTCTTTACCTGATACACAAAGATGATTAAAACCATGTTTTTGCAGAAATAGTACTTTTACACCTCTAATCCTTTGACATCAAGTGCAAAAATATGTTTATGTTAAGGAAACAGTCAGTTCTTGAGATTAGAGTGGATGCTGTCTTAGAATATTTCATTAAGTATGAGTGTTCTGTATGAAAAATGCTGCAAGACCTGATGTCTTTGCCTGCCCCTTTCACCTCTCTGCTTACGATTGCATCATGGCCATTGTGAATATCTCTCACTTTCCACTGAGAGGTACTAATGTTACTTCCTTGCAAAGAGTATATAGGGATGCACTGTTGCTAGCAAGGATTACATCGGAATATATGCATGATTAAACACACCCAGAGTAAATAACTAAGAAATTTAGAGTACATGCTTTTTGTCTATTATTTGTAGAGAATTTCAGAATTCACCTTTGCAAAGAATTTCAGAATTGACCTTTGCTTTGCTAATTTAACAGGAGGAGCATTTTACACTCCAGAAACAATTGATACAGCTAGACTGCATTATCGAAACTCTTGGGCTCCTATACTACATGCAGTGGCTCTTTGGCTAAACAGTACAGGATTTAATGCTTCAGAGTCAACAGAAGAGAATGCTGCAGCAATGCCTAATTCACAGAAACGTGCTACGTCCATTATGTTAAACCAGACACCTGGAACTCCACCTACCACTAAATCTTTGCCAGAGTTGAACAAAGATCGAATGCACTTAATTTTGGGTAAGAGCTATGAACAAGTTCAGAATGCAGTACCAGCACATTATGGTACTAAGTAGTATGAGAATAAGAAAAGACATTTTGCTTGAAATCTAAGAATTTAAAAATGCATCGCTTGTTTGGACAGTCATGTTTTGAAGAATCTCTATCTCTCTCTACCTCTTCCGAACTTCGTAGCTTTGACGGAGTATTTGTTGGTGTGGTCGTAATGATTTTTATAAAGTAGATGTGTATGTAGTTTATGTAGTTGGTGATGTGAACATTCTTTTTTAATTATTGCTCTTTTCAGGTGTTAGTATACAGTTTCTGTGTTCCCCAAGACCTGAAGAACCTGTTGAACATGTTACATCCTGTTTGCAAGCACTTCATACTTTATTGGATTCCCCGTGTGCCAGGATCCATATTGCAGAGGATCAGGTGCTGTATGAGCATGTTATGACAGTTAGCTTTCCCAGGTCTTGATCTTTCATTTGTCATGATTACAAAACCTATGATTATTCTTTTGTGAGAGAAGTATTTGCTCGTTATAAGCAAGTGATGTAACAACTGAGAATTGTTACGTCCTAATTAATATGTATTTTGTTTTATTGTAGCTCCTTGGTGTTGAACTCTTGAGTGTGCTTCACCGACTCCTCCTGACATGGGATCCTACTTCAGTCCAGCTATTGGTTACAGGAGTTGTCCAGCAGATAGTAAGAGCAGCTCAGGATTATTTGCAGGAAAAAAGGAACACCCTAAGTAAGATTTTGAGAACACGGTTTGTTTTGCAGATTAAATAAGCATCAGGTTTTCATGTTGGAAGAGGAACTCAAATGCATTAGTGTGGTTACACTGAGGAAGAAAATGCTGTATGTTCCACAGATGCTGTAGATGTGTTCATAATCGTACCTGCTGATTTCTTAATTCCTGTAAGATGTATTTTTTCTTCCCCTGATCATGCCAGCAGTCATTCTTTTCATGTCTCACTTTTTTGAACACGAGTGATAAAAATTAGATCTACCAAACTACTCTGAGGTCTTAGTACTAACTAGTTTCATTAATGTTTCTCTATTGACTGCATCTTAGCATTTCATTAACCCTTTTTTCTGAAGCTTAATGGTTCAGCCCCCTATATTAGGTCCGGTGGTGTGTCACTGTCAGAACTGGCACACATGAGGTGAGTTAACTGCTACTGGAACCAGTGTGAAAAGCTGCTTGCTAACCAGGAGGTCTTGCCAGGAAGTAGAGCAGACTTGCAGCTGAGTTCTTGACTGTTGTGTTGGGCGTGTCACCAAGAGCTCTGAGAACAGGGTGTGCAAACAGGAGCAAGGCAGTAAGCATGGAAAGACATGCTTGTGCCGCCCAAAAGTGTTTCTCAGGGCTGTGCAAGATTGCTTGAGTCAGCATGACGATGGCAGTGACAGGCAGCAAGAAACAGTCTGCTGATTGAAGAACATCAGAACATCTAGCACATCAGAGATCTAATGACCTGCCTTGAAATTTGGATGAAACTCCTGCTGTGACTGTATTCCAGGTGCTTGTCCATGCAGGGCTGGAGGTGATGCTGGTTTCATCTGTGGAATAGAAGGAAATGCATGTAAACAGATTGCGTAGTGTCAGGAAAGCCAAATGGGAAAATGGCATATTCTTCAAAGAACCTGCAGGGGCAGGAAACCAAGCCATATGCCTCACATAAGGAGGGACAGCCAAAGGCTATTCTGGAATAGGGCCCTGGAGTATGGGACTCCCACAGTGATAGAGGCTACAAGGTTGTGACATTGAGTAACAAAAAGTTTTCTCTTATATCCAGACATCTGGTTAGGGAACATTGTAGGACTGGCAAGAGAAGAAGAAGAAGGTGTTGGCATAGGCATCCGGGCCAGACATGTTCCTTTTCTGGGTCAGAACTAGTACTACTAAGAGGAATTGAAGAGTAAGATAGCAGTCAGAGACTTCTTGTTTGCCACAGACTGCTTAATCAAGAAGTGGTTAAAGAAGCCATATTAAACCAACTGGAAGAAGCCTTCCAATCACAGGTCATGGAAGACTCATGAAATCCTTTTACCATCCAGGCATCTGTGAGTGATTGCACTGCAGAGTGCTGGCAATCTGAGACTTTCAGGAGTGTTTGAAGGTACAGGTTGTTTTTTTTTCCCCGTTATGGAAGCTGGACAGACCAAATGTGGGACTTGCTCAGTGTGTCTGCTGCTCACTAATACAGAAGAAATGGCTGGGATTATGAAGGTTAATGTCAGCCATTGCTGCAGCAGCTGTAAGATAGTAGAGTTCAAGATCCTTAGGGAAATGAAGAAGGCAAGTAGCAGAGCAAAAGCCTTGGGCAGACTTGAACTCATGCAGGGAACTTGCAGACAAGATGTTGTGGAAAGCTTCCCAGAAGGGCAAAGGAGAGAAGGATCATCTTCAGTGACAAAAAGAAATAGCTCATCCCAAAGTGCAGGGTACCAAACAAGAATGGCAGGAGGCTCACTGGCTGAGTGGAGAACTTCTGGCTGAGCTGAAATACATTAAGGAAATGTATGGATGGTGGAAGTGGAGACGAACTGTCCAGATCTGGAGGGATGGAATCAAGAAAGCCACAGTTTGTCTGGAGCTGAGACTGGTGATGAATGTCACACATGACAAGAAGAACTTTTAAAGACATGTTGTCAACAAAACAACCAAGGACATTTGGACCTGCTGCTGAAGGGTGTGACAAAGCACTTGAGGAAAAACTGAGGCACTCATCTTTTTTTGCTTAGTCATCACAGGTGTTTGTGTCTAAGTGGGAGAGCGTGGGAGAGCACCAGTAAAATTATCTTCTGTCCTTGCTTCTGTGTGATATTTCATGTTCTGATGTTTTGCTTAGGGTCTTTGTCAGAAAATTGTTAGTTTGCTTCTACTTCACATATGAGTACCCTTGATTAAGGGTATTAGCATCAGTCCAAAAACTGCTAAGGTGCTTTTAGTAACCTCTTCTTTTTACAGAACATCTTTCCGTTTAATCATCCTGTTACATTTCTTTAAAAATCTCACATTGGGTGTACCATTTCCCATCTTTGCTGGGTAAATTGGTTTCCAAGTGACAACATGGAAAATATTTATTTTGTCTGGTTAGGTTATGTCTAAAGAAGCAAAGTAAAACCCAAAGGATATTTATCTTACTGAGGAAAACTATTGGTCTGGCATAATATACAGCTAGGAAAAGACTGTTAGCCTTTACCCATATTTCGAAGTAAAAACAGTGAGAGGATTTTGCTGGAATTTGAGGAACCAACATAGCTAAAAATGCGAGCTCTGTTCCTTCATGTGAATTAATTGAATTGTTTACTATTGGCTTACTAAGTTGCATTTTTCAAATCAGTGAATGTGATAACACTAGCAATCATTTAAATTCACAGGGGCCCTGTAGGGGTAGTTCAGGCCAGTTTTGATGTGCTGAATCTCTGTTACTGTTTAATGGGAACAGGCAAGACTGCAGCTGGCTGAGCTGCCATTCAAAAGAGACTTTCTAAACTGAATGCACTGAAATAATGAAGTTGGACATAGATTCCTACAATGCTTTTCTGTTCTCTTATTTCATAATCAGTTTAGGCTGAAATAAGATTTGTCAATGTTGAACACTTAATTTATAGCTATTAAATTAAAAAATACCGTAATGACTATTTGGCAGTTGTTGCCTTTAATTTTGCCGTTAGATTTAGAAAGAAAGAACGTGCTGCATTTTTATTTTGTTTCTACTTTTTTTTTTTTCTGGTTCTGGATGTTGTTTTAAAAAGTATTGCTGCAATCACAATAATTCTAAAACATCTTAAACCCTCCTTAACTCTTTCTAACTAGAACATTTAGTTTTGACATGAGCCATGTTTATAGTAGCTTACTGTGAAACAGCTTTTCTTTGAATTTTTTTCCTGTAGTCTTTGGTATGGGATTTTTTTTTTTTTTTTTTTTTAACTCTTTCCTGCGACGTTCTTTCCTTTTTTCCAGATGAAGATGACATCGAAGAAAAAGAAAATCCTCTTGCTTTAGGAGAGGGAGGTGAGAGTGGTGGTCTTGTGCCTGGAAAATCTCTAGTGTTTGCCGCCATGGAATTGCTGATGTTTATCCTGGTACGGCACATGCCCCATCTAAGTTCCAAAGTGTCGGATTCTCCAAGTCATGTGGCTGCCAAATCCCACCTCTCTGAGGAGAGTGCTCGTCTTGTGGCTGCCACTGTTACTATACTGTCTGACCTGCCTTCTCTCTGTTCTCCAGCAGGTAAAGTATTGACAAAGCACGAGTGGTTACTATAGGGAAAATTGTAGTGAGCATATGATGCTAAAACAAATTATATTTTTACAGGATACTTTAAGGTCATCTGTTGAAAATCATGTTTAGGTTCTAGAAGAAACTAAGAACTCGGCCTTTTCCAGTGAGCCAACTTTAAGAAAATGATTTGAAGTTTGCATGTGTGCTATAGGTTTGCTGAGGAAACGAGCCCTATTTCATTATGATTTTATTGTTTTTTTTCCCTGTTTTTTTATTACCTCTCATCATTTTGAAACCTTTTGACCAACTTTTTAATCATGTTGTAAAAGAAGATAGACATCTCAGAGATAATTAAATTCCTGAGAAGTTCATGAGAAGCAGCAGCTGGATGAAAAGAGAATCACATATTGAGGAAAAACTAGCCCAATTTAGTTGTGATACACTTTGTTTTGCAACCGTTGGCTGTCAGTCGTCTCAAATGTAACTCTAAACTAAATGGAGTTCTCTTCTGTCCAGGGAGACTGTCACAAAGGATATGTGTAAACTAGGGCAATTGCACTGAGTGGAGTTCAGCAGTAAAGGACACAAGTATGTGGGAAGCCATGCTCTCCGAGTTTTGCTTCTCGGAGAACAAATCCTTTAGGAGTTGTATCATGGATCTTTGGGAAGCTTCATGTGCTGATGTAGAAAGGACGTTTTTGGGGCTGATCCCATACTGAGATGAATTGTAAATAACACATCTGGACAAAATCACGCTCGGAAAACGACATAGCCAATCTTCAAACAGGCAATTCATGCCCAACAGTTCTTAATAAAAAATAAAAAAATGGCAAATTTTGAGGTGATCTAGAGTCCTGAACTATGTTGTATTTGATTCCTGGTTGCTATTTCCCTTCTCCTTGTTTTTCAAGCAAGAAGAGTAACCATACTACTTCTGTATTGAATTGGAGTGAAGACATGACTCCCAGTATTTGGCAGTAACTAGTGAAAATAGCTAAGAAACTATTGTTAGTCTGTAGGGACCATTACAGTTGTGGGTTGTGGTTTTTTTTTTTTTTTTTGATCCAGAAGATGTAACCAGCGGATAAGTTGTAGGGAGAGGGTATAGTACATGCACAAATGTTTGTTAATTGGGCCTTTGGAAATGAGGGGAACAGTGAGCAATGAATTCATTACTCAGTCTGAGACTGAGTGGTTTCTTTTTATTTCTGAAATGTGAGGATTTTGCAGTCTCCATTGGACAGGATCCTGGGCGATCTGATGTAGAGGAACTGCTTTGGAAAGGAGGTTGAACCTCCAGCAGTCCCTTCTGGTTGTAATTATTCTTAGTGTATTTCTTCTCACAGGATTCCAGAAGTAGGAAAGTGGCATCTCTTATGTTTCTACAGATGTGGAAAAATGAGAAATAGAAAAGATTAAGAAATAGGTATGGAAAGAGACTTAACTATCTGAAATGAGTTGTCGATTGATATTATGCATCTAAACTCAACAACACCCTTCTTTTGGTCTTATACGTGCTTAGAGTCTAGATGCATTATTGAAACTCCTTGTAATGAAGTTCCCATGTGTCTAAAGTCCAGTTACGTGTTACTTGACCAGTACTTCTTGAGCTTGCCTAACTTGCACCTGCAGGACTGGCTGCACAAAACTCAGAGATAGCTGTTGATTTCTTCAGAAAAGCAGTGCTATAGGAGTATATAGGAGGAATTTCTCCTTTATAGAGTAACCAAATGGCTACAGCTTTTGTGCAGTACATGAGACACCTGGATGAACTTCCTCACATTACTTCTGGGGCTTGTAATATACACCAGCTTCCTTGGAAAGTGCCCCAACTTGGATATCTGTTTCCAGATCCATCGTTGTATTTCTTTGTGTATAGGACTCCAGACATATGCAGATGCTGTTTTAAGATATTTAACTCTCTCATAAATGCCATGTAGGGTAAAACTTTAATAGCTGAATCATCATTCCTGAATTGACAGCGATATTTTAAATGCTGGCTTGTATTATGATATACTTCAGTGGTACTGGTGAATGAATTGGTGATAAAATACTGAACTGCATGTATCATTTCTTATCTGAATTGCAGTTTATCTTTCTAGCCATGTATTTCCATTTTGGGAAAGCTGAAGAAGTTCTCTACCACACTGTTTGGAATTAACTTCAGAAATTCTCCGTTGTCATGTTCAGGTTGTATGACAGTCCTGCCTACTATCCTATTTCTGATTACAAGAGTATTGAAAGAAACAGCTGTAAAATCAGCGGACAATCAAGTCCCACCTCCAGTCAGTGCAGCACTTCAAGGAATAAAAACTATTGTTACTCTTCCAACGGTCAAGACTGATGAAACTCAAAACCAGTGGGCAAGTCTTATCCGCAGTACGCTGGCATCTATCTTGGAATACTCACAACCTGGTAAGTGGTTTATCAGTGCAGGAAACTTAAAAGAGAATTGGATTTTGTTTTAATGAATAGACAAGTATAGTGTATGTCTACAATTTAATAGGTTGTTTGTCTGAAGGTTGAGGGGTTAAAAATGGTATGAATTGCTTGTAAAACTGAAATGGAAGGAAGAAGACCTGAGTACACACAGTTTAACTTATAGAAGTTAGCAGGTTGTGCTGAAGACAAGCACAAAGTTGACTAAGAAAATACAGTTATATTTTAGGAGCTTCCATCACAGTTTTGTCCTGGCTATCTGTTTTCCTAGGCATTATTGGTCATAACATCCTGTTAGAAACATTGCCTTTTGCAACTTATCTTGCAGCCCCTCTTCAGGTGCGTTCTTCAGGGCATTTTGCTGTGCTAGTTCAGACTTAGCTCTTTCATTTTGAATCCCATTATAAAGTAATTATTTTGTGCATTAGATTTTCATTTAGGATAATTTTATCAGTTTCTATAGTTTGAGTTTCTGGAACTTGTTTCTGGAACATGGAATCTCCCTTCTGATATCCTTTGGTCTTTCTGACACCTGCTGAATCTCTTGCAAGTAAAATCTGAAGGAGTTCCAAGCTGAATTCACTTCACTTCCTAGGCTGTGCCCCAACTGCTGTGATAACTAGCAACTCTAGACATGTTGGCAAGGCCTGAACAAACTATCGTTTCCACTACTCCTTTCCTCTATCCACAGAATACCTGCTAGCTTTAAGGAAAGGAGATTTTAGTTGCCAAAACAGTGTTTTTGGAGAAAACTGATCTGTTTACTGAAACTGTAATTGTTCAGTACAGTACGTGGATTCCACACCTTGAATTAAACCTGAGAACATCAGTCTGTATCTTTTAAGGGCTCGTTGACAAGATTTGTATAGTCTTAATGACAGTGGGTGTTAAAGAGAATGGGTGTGAAGACAGCAAGGGATAATTGTGGCAAGGTTCATACTGGAGTAGGAAATTCACAATACTGTTACAAGCTTTCGATGGTGAGAAAAAATCCTCCCCCTGCCAAAGAAAGTCATTTACCCACCAGCAGGATGTCTGCTGTGTCTGTTTAGCGAACTACAGGCTACTTCTGCTGGTTCACATTTGTACTTTGCCTTGCTCTTCAAAAAGCAAAAAAGATGTAGTCTCAGCTGCATGGTTAGCAAAGGAGAGACACAAAGATTTGTCATTTGCATAACGGCAGTTCAGCCAAAAAACATCCCATTGCATCCCTGAGGAACCATTTCTAGTCTAAAGAGAAGCTTGAATGGAGTTACTCATGTGAGATAGGTAATTGCAAATGATCCTGAAAATGTCTGAAGGGGAAGGATCAGTGTAATTGTGTTATCCAAGTCAAACTTCTAATTTGATCTGTCACATCAGCTCCTGTCTTCCAGCCTTTTTTTACTGTAGAGGTTCTCTAGTTCATCTTTCTGCAAACATTACTGACTTCGGGCTTTTTGCAGACTTCAGGAATCAGTTCCTTGCAAAGAGTGTAAATTTTCCTGTTCCTTTCCAGTCTTCTGTGAAGTGAGACACATCACACTAGAATATAAGGAAGGTGTGCTGCATGCAATTTTGTCTCCTAATTCAAAAAAGTTAAAACACACCAAAAAAAATATTAAAACTCACCACCAGGTTTGTCACTAAATGCTTGGAGTCATTTTCAAAAGTGATTTTTCACGTCATGTTTTCAATCTAGTGTCTAGCTGACATCTGTAAAAGGATGTCGTGCTGTCTTTGGTTATGCTGACTAATAGAGCTGTTGCTTCTTTCGTTCTGCTCTCCCTTGAGAGCCATAGCAATCTGGCCAACAAAAAGAGCAGAAAAGTACTTAATTATTTTTTTCCCTGTTGGTGTGTCTTCATGAATGAGATCTATGAAGAGCTGGTGCAATCAGGAAAAAGGATGACAATTGCAACTACAGATGCATTTGAAAAGAAGGAGAGGTTAAAGTAGGACTACCCTTTTTTAGTGATGGGTTTCTGTCAGATCAGCCCATCTGATGTGTAAAACCTCATGGTAAGTGAGAGTTGTTGCTGTGCTGTTACTGGTTTCTTACTCTGCTGTATCAGCTGAAGAGAACAAAAAAGAGAAGCAAACTGTATTTCTAATGGGGAAAAGATTCCAAATATACATTTTCACCCTTTGTTTACACATTGAAAACAAAAATGTGACTTGTTCAGACAAACTGTGGGTGATTTTTTTGGCTTGGTATTTTGTTTTGGAAAGTTGGAATCACTTCATTAAAACAGCTTTTGGAAAAGAGTTGCTCAGCTTTAAATTTCCAGTCACGATCAATAATAATAATAAAGTGATTCTGTAATGAGTAAGTGTGTATTTGTATGCAGTTGCAAGTCGTTTCAAGCACGTTTATTTGTTTGTGAGTTTATCTGCATTCACTGGGTTTTACTTAATAAATTCTAAATGCTTCTCAGAGTAATCTAACAGCCTCTTTGTTGTTTGTTTTTTCAGAAGCCTCAAAGCCTATTCTGGATGAAGTAAGCGTACTTACAGCTATTGCTCTCTTCCTTTGGTCAGCAAGCACTGAAATAATCGGAGTGCAGTCTTTACAAAATGGATGTATAAACAGATTTAAAAATGCATTAAATTCCAGTGATCCTTGGGTAAGATCATGATGTAGGAATTTGAATGATACACAAAGGTAGAAAGAATAGTAATTGTGATATATTTACTGTGTTTGCTGAATGTTTTGTGATGCCTTCAGAGACAGATACTGCTTGTCAAAATAGCTATAATTTTCAGTGGTGCGTTATAGAGACTCCTTAATGAGCAAAACAAATCAAACTAAGTTATTTTAGGTGATGTCTGTTTGTGGCCTTCTGCCAGGTTTTTAACTTGCAGCTTTTTAAAGGGAAAAATATCTTTGATATGTAAAATTTTAATAAATGAAAAAGTGTGGTTACCAGAGTGATGATTTTACAGTAACACTGATCTTTGGTAATACAAAGTAAACCGTGCTTTCTGCAGATAAAATTACAGCACACGTTTCTGTTGAACTTTGTTTGTTTTGTGCAAAACCTGTGCTTATTTTATGTGTTAATATAAAATCCAGTTGAGAAAAACGTAATTCTGTGGTCACCATCAAGGGCATCTACAGCTTGTGAATTGTCTCTCCTAATTTCACTTCTGTCCTTTAGTTTGTCTTTATGAATTTATTTTCTAAGTTATTTTCTTAATAATGAGTGAAAACAAAAACTTTTAACCTGATTTTGCTCAAGCAGACTAATGTGCTTCATTGTTAAGCTTAACTGTTCTGGCCATGTATACAGTTTGGTTGAGTGGCTATACAAATCTGCAGGTGGTAGCTAAAAATAAGTAAAATAAATAAATCTATAGTGTTTCCACAAGCAAATACTGCAGAGATTCCTGAGAAGAAAAGTACCCAGAAAATGCTGACATGTTTAGGGTCACATTGAGGCATTCAGAATCCTCTTCAGATTTGAGAATTCTTCTCTGCAGCAAGGCTGGTGTTTTCCAGCAGGGACATAAAACTGAGCTGGTTCTTTGCTGAAGCCAAACTTTGGATGAAAAGCTGCTTAAGGTTTCAGTGTGTGAATGGAAGTGTCGGCTCTATCAAGCAGAAACTTTTATGTCTTACTCTCTCTTAGCTCTGAATGAACACACACACAATGAAGAGAAGTACATCTTTACCCACCCTGCTGGAAAGCTGTCAGTGAGCTGGAACTTAACACTAAATGCTCTAACTCACAGGGAACGCTTTGACAGCAACCAGATTGTGTCCACTCTCCTCACTGATGTGAAGAACATATACTCTGTAATGCTTGTTGTTGGTTCATTCATTGTTGTTGCTTGTTGTTCATTCCAGTTTTTTATAGATAAAACAGTCACTGCGTGGTTCAGTTACTGTACGTGTGTTTGTAGTAAAAACATTGAATTACTATGGAAACAAACAAAAACCAACTCTTCTAAAGAAGTACCCTTGTCTAATAAGAAATAAAGGAATATTTTTCAAACTGGTACCACCTGCAAAAGTCTGAAAGGTTAGATATGCTGTATAGTAATATCTTGAAGGCAGGAGCATTTTCTCGAGCTATAGGCTCTCAGTTGAGAGAGCCTTGGCTCTTGATGCTAGTTGGTAAGTTTTCCGGGAGACTGTGCCATACACACTTTGAAAAGCCCTAGCTTTACCTCTCAAGAGGTTCTGGAAAACTTCTGTGAATGTGGTGTAGTCAAAAGTTATATACACATACATATATCATTGAAGAAGCTTGGATGAAGTTCTGCTGTCAGATGCAGTTGTAAAACTCTTCAATTATGTGGATGCATGTTAAAAAAAAAAACAAAAAAACGGCAAAACAAAACAAAAAAACCTCAGTCTCTTGCTCCTCATTTTGAAGGTTAATAACCTTAACAGCTAGTAAGGAGTGAAGTTTAAAGAACATAAACAGAAAGGGGGGTTACTTGGAGTGATATGGAGAGATGCAGGAATAATTTGTTGAAAAAGATAAAAGATTTTTTTCTAGTGCCTTGCTATAGAAATGGTATTTGAGGAAGTGCTGTTACTTCAGGCCTTAAACATTGAGCTGTACAGAAAACTTGCAGTCATATATTAACAGCAAACTGAGCTGCATAACCTGTATTTTCTTACTATTAACTTTTATTATCTATCTTTTTAATTAATATTTTAATTTATGCATCTCTGTTTTCAGTTATCCCCAAATGTCCTTACAGATCACTGTGTTCAATAGTATATCCTCTGGAATGTTTCTGTGCAGAACACACTTGGTAACTCATCCTGTTCTGACCTGAGTGTAGTTTGGAAACGTACGATGTTTTATTCTCGTAGTTGTTGTGGGGCTTCACCATTTCAAATGGTCTGTGTTGTTTGTGTGCCATTTTGGAGAAAGATTTTTATGAATGCACTTGAGCTGGGTTCATGAGTTCTTCTAAACAAGATTATCAGTAAGTCATTTTCCCAAATGTTGACTTCAGTGTGGTCTCCTTCTAGATGGATGGAGAGGGTTGTGTGACCCAGCTCACTCTATACCTACACATATATTTCTGTGCTACTACAGCACAGGATGGAGACTTAGAAGGAAGGAAAGACAGACCTGTCACTTTAGGCCATAGCCTTGGCTTGTGTTAGAGCAGTAAGATCATTTTGATCTGAATAATTTTTATAGTCTGTGTTACCCTTCCAAGACTGGAATAGCATTAAATGATTTTGAAAATACATCTACTGTTAATGTTGATACTTCTGAAACTTGATGATGTAATTCTCTGTGGAGCTGTGTGATTGTTTAGTATGACCTTAACTATTCCTTTCTTTTCTCTTGAGTTCATGTTGTTACTAAAATTTTGTACCTGCAGTTAACTCTGTCTAATGGGCCTTCTCTTATTGAAAACTGGGCTAGTATTATTTTAGCAGATGGGCTGCTTTGCTGCTTTCCTCTTATTCAGTGTGTTTTCTTCCCACTTACTCTTTTTCCGTATCACGTGTGTCTCACACACACAGATAGCAGATTTTATTAGAATTCCTTGAGTTAACAATTAACTTTAAGGACCATGTATTTATCTTGATTTGATTAGGTTCAAGCCAAGTGTTACCAGCTTCTACTATCTGTGTTCCAACATACCAATCGTGCTCTGTCAACTCCATATATTCATTCATTGGCCCCCATAATGGTTGAGAAGCTGAAAGCTGTGGAGAGGAACCGCCCAAACAACAGCCTGGAGCTGTTAGCAGTCCAGGAAGGAATTAAAGTCCTGGAAACATTGGTTGCCCTTGGTGAGGAGCAGAATAGTAAGTTCAGTTTTTCTAAATAAATGTGTAATTGTAAAATAAAATATTGAACATTAGAACTGTTGCAGCTTTGAGCTTGATGGCATGTTCACAAAAAAACAGATGTGCAACAGGCTTTTGGAATTCCATTACTGGAACTTTTGTATGCAGGGATGCACGCAACATGTGCGGTATGATATGCTGTAGCATTTCAGCTTCTGGTAATTCTGAAGAAAAGCCTAAATGTGAACTGAAGCAGTGATGCTTTCTTGTATTTGGAAATGAGTAGTTCATACTGTTTAAATCTGCTTCTTCCCGATGTTAACTTCTACTTATTTTGGCATTACTTTTATCAGGCTCGTTCTACCACCTCAACAAAATTTATTTAAAGAGCCCAAGAAATAGAATTGTATTGGTTGGACTACCTAGATTGTAGATGGAACGTTCTGTTTGCTTTGGTAGATCGAATACAGAACTTAGAATTTATCTTTCAGTTTGGTTAGAATAGCTGAAACAGTACAATAACTGAAAGACTCAGTCTGCAAACATTGAACTTAATCAGCATTTAAAGTCAATTGTAAAAATATTACTGTTTTTTCCCCAATGTATTCCCTGTTGATATTTCTTCATTGATGAAAAAACACTAAATGTGTGCTTTCTTGAGTGCTTCTGGCCTGATTGTTTCTAACACACATAAAATGGGAGAATAACTGAAGTGAGTGAGGAAACAAAACATCTGATTTTTGCTAATGCTGACAGCAGGCAATCACCCCTTAGCATGAATATAAATGTTGTCAAAACCTCTAGGAAGAAATCATTAATATTCTTATAACCTACAGAATTTTAAATAAATGAATTACTGTTAATGTTTACAGTTAACATGTTACATATTTCAAAGGCATGCTTGTGTTCTGGCTAGGTAGATAAATTAGCCCTACTGCTTTAGTTTTGTTGGCTGTTTTTATTTATTTATTCATTTGGTTCTAAAGATAACCTCTGTGCTGGTTTGGGCTACGCCCTCATTAGGTCCTGGTAGCCCCAGTATTGTTGCAATGCTAGTTTTTGACACAGCAGCATAGTAAAAGCATTCACTTACATGCAATGGGGAGGCTGCTTTTCAGATTCAGCTGAATAATGTCTGTCTGTTGGAAGTGCTTTAAAGCCCTTCCAATATAGTAGACACTCTGTATTTTAAGATCTGTTATCAATGATCTGCAATCAGATTGTGCAAAGGCGTCTCTAAAGATGTCAGGAACAAAATAACTGTGATGAACCATAGTAGAAGTCTGAAGCACAATCCTGATAAGCAAGATGTGAGTGACCAAAAGACAGGGAGGTCTTCACTTTGGTTGGATTTGATCTTTTGTAGCTACAGCGCGTATTTTCAATTCAGAAAACAAAATTACAGGTATCAGACTAGTAACTGATGCAATTTTTTTGTTTCTTTCTGATACGATTATTCCTTTTTTTCTTTGACATTTAGGAGTCCAGTTGCTTGCACTTCTTGTTCCCACTCTGATCTCCTATTTACTGAACGAAAACGCCTTTGCTTCTGCATCTACAGCATCTAAAGATCTTCACGAGTTTGCACTTCAGAATCTGATGCACATTGGGCCACTTTACCCACATGCTTTCAAGACCGTAATGGGAGCTGCGCCTGACTTAAAGACACGTCTAGAAACTGCAGTCCGAGCAAGTCAGGCCAGCAAAGCCAAAGCAGCTGCTAGGCAACCACCACCCACAGTACATTCCACCCCCACAATTAAACTGAAAACTAGCTTTTTCTGAATTACTTGTATTATTTTTGGACCGTTAAATTGTCAGAAGCGTGACATTATCCCTGGTGTGTTACTGCATATAAGTCTGTAATTTTGTGTAATTTGTATGTTAAAGGCTGTCTGATAGAGCTTTGTGTAATTACTTGAAATCCATGCATTACAGGGGAAGTGGTGTTACTAGTGTTTGTATAGATTTTTTTGAGAAATGGAATGTGATCATATTTATGAATTTGCATTGTAAATTATCCACTCAAAAACTCTTATTCTCTATCTCATGAAATCCTTTTATTTATTTTTAAAAGGTACCTTGAACCTTTTGGAGTGGTTTTTGAAATCTAGTGACTGTTATCCTCCCATTGTGCCAACGCGCTAACACAGTGGGGGATACAGGGAAGAGGGGAAGCTGTTATGCAGTACTTACTGTATGCCATGGGGAATTTCAAGAGTAGAAGTATGCACTCTTTCCTTTTAAAACAAACTAAGGAAGAGGATTGCTAGACCCTGTAGAGCATTTCAGCTTGTATGGAAGAGGAAGGAAAAAAAAAAAGACAGCTTTCAGCCTTTCTCAAAGTGAACAGTCAAGCATGCTGTGTAGTGAGTTGTCCTTACTTATGTGGTGTATCTTTCTTTTGGGTCCATTTTCATGCTTGAAAATTAATAAAGCATTCCGAGAATCTAATCCCCAAACCAATGCATTGTAGATTTAGTTTACAAAGAGGACTGCCTGCTATCTGCATTTTTGTTGCTGTAGAATTTGGCCCTTGCGAGGTGAGGTGTTAGCAGTCTCTCTGTTCTGCCAGACACTGGTTGAATACGATGGCTGTGTGTGCTGCTTTTTGTTTAGATTCCTAGATATTTACTTCTTCCTGCAAAATTTTAATATCATTGGATATATCTTATTTGTAGTCCTTGGTAAAGTTTGCGGAGCCAAATGACTTGAGCCTTTTGCACCTGTACTGCCTGTAAGGGAGCAGAACACACATGAGCCAGGCTCCTCTAATTCTTCCTCCCCCTACATGGCTTTTCTTTTTTCTTTTCTTTTTTTTTTTTGAAATGTGCATGGCTCCCCTCACATCTGAGTGAGTTTGATTTGTAGATTTTGGAGCTTAAAGATGGGTCAAGTGCTGTGCTAACCTTACAGCACAAGAGCCGCAGCTCCCAGGGGTCATGTCTGCCTTCTGCCAGACCTCACCCTTCCTACTGGCAGAGCTACAGAACTGTGTATTTTCTTGTATATATGAGACTGACTTACATGAAGTTTTTGATGCTGCTGTTGAATTTATAGACTTCCATAAGGATCTTTCTATACATCTTGCTTTATGGAGAAAAGTTGCATAACTGGAAGACTAGGCTCGGACTGCTGGGTTTCACATGTGGTGTTTTTCTGGAGATAGCAGGGCTCTGTAAAAACTGTATATAGTTTAGGAGCTTCCATTTGAACCTAAATATAACAAAGAGATAGTAACTAGAAATGAACGTGGTTAATAGTTGGTTGAAATATTTGCTGATATTATTTTTGCATAGTTTCTTGCCTCTAGTCTCTCATTTCCCATAACAGCTTATGTAACCCTTTGAGTACCTATGCAAAGTGATGGACAAGATAATGCCCTGCTGTATTTGGTGTGTGCAAAATATTTAGCATAAAAATATCTGAAAGCCTTTTACTTCAGATTGGTTATTCTAGTACTAAAGTGAGAACAAGTTTGCACCACGACAAGAGATGCAAACTCTAATCTTTCAAATGTGTTTTTCATCAGATTAGCTTTCTAGTCTTGTTCTATTTCCTACTGCAGTTAAAGATGCACGCAGCAGTAAAAATAGTACGCTGTGCACCCGGAGGAGAGGAATGTCACTATTCTCATCTTGTCATCTTTGTATGTGTAGTGGGATTTAAATAGATGAAATCTATCACTTCCTAGAAAGTGTTTCAAACATTACAATGCTATTTTGCTCAGCAGTTGTTCTGAACCCCTTAAACATTTTTAAAAGTTTGATTAAAATATTAAGGAAACTTTCATTATAAAATAGAACACAAAAAATTTGTAAGTAAAAATAAGAGAAGTCTGTAACCTGCTTCAG
>WBMW01003581.1:842901-861674 GCA_013396635.1 Penelope pileata | reverse complement strand
CTGCGCGGTGGCTGTGCCCGGCTCTGTGGGCCGGGGAACCTCGGCTGCGCGTCCCAGCAGCCCCGAGCGGGCCCTGCTCCGGCCGGGGAGCGCCTGCCGCGCCTCCAGCGGGCCCCCTCCCGCCGTCCCTCCTTCCTCCTTCCCGGCACCTCTGCTCCTGCTGCTGCTTTCCGTGAAAGTTCTGGCTTTGTCCAGGGAGTTCTGGCTTTGTTCAGGGACTGCTCAACAGCATGAACCACCTCTCTGCAACCACCGCTCTGGTTTTTCTGTGTCTTTCTACTTCTTTTATTTTGTGTTTTTAAATCACTGGGAAAGTCGTCTCCCTTGGTGTGCTTTCCAGCGGTGACACCCAGCACCCCCCTGGGGCCGTCCCCATGCAGCGGTGCTGAGGAAGTGGCTGTCAGCACACCAGGGATCAGTGGTTGCTTTAACTTCAGTGGTTTGGTGAAAATTTGCTAGTAAACAGATTGTGTTTTGTCCGCTATATCCACAGTATGTGGAAAGTAGACACAGTAGATATGCCCATAACTGGAACACGGTGTGTCGCACATCGAGGTATGTATGGGACCCCACGGGGTGTTTTGTGAGATACAGATCTCACAAACTGCTCTGGAGGAAAGCGTCTGTTTCCCAGTGCCAGAGTGGTTCTGGCAGTGCCCAAAGCAGCAGCGCAGCGCGTGTTGGTGGTGCCCCCAGCACCCCCTGAAGCCCGGGGGCTGTCAGGGGTGAGGCAGCAGGAGGGGAGCCCAGCGCTGAGCTGTGGGCCAGAGTCACGCGCTGTCAGCGCAGGACCCGAACGCACAGGCTGTTTGCTTGAACTGCTCCGTCCCTTGCCAGAACGTCTCAATAAAGCTATAATTAGCTGTGACTGGCATTGCCACAAGCTGCAACAGCACTTATCTGCTGCAGAGTCATGTTCAGAAAGGTGCAAAATTCTTGGCTGTCCCTGCAGACTTCGGGTGTGACGTCGGCTGTGGCCACGCTCAGCCGAATGCTCTTTGATCTGTGCAAGGGGGTCGCGTCAGGGCTGGGTGGCAGGAGGGCTCCCGGGGATGGTACATGTACAGCTCAGTGATGAGCAGCGTTAATTAAAGGCAGATCCCGCGCTGCTTCTGAAGGCCGTTGTCGGCCCGTGTGTTTGGGAGCGTTTAACAGAGTCGTGGAAGTAGGAGGTCACGCAGTTTCTGTCTCTCTCAAAATAAAGATGCAGAGCTCCTGGCTGTACTCCACTCGTCTTCCACCCAGTGTAAATCAAGCGTCAGGGTGCCTGCTCTCCTGGGAGGCCGTGTGGCAGAGGTCTGGCTTTGGACGGTGTTCTTCATATCCCATAAGTTTTATCTCTTAACGCATCTTGCTTCTCGAGGTAGACTTCTGATCTCTGGTTCCTTCCTGCCGTCACACTCAGATCCTTCGGCTGTTACCCTGCCTGGCTGCTGCTCTGTGCTCTGCGCTTGGTTAAGCTGGGCTCTTTCCAAAAACCACCACGTAGGCCAATCCAACTGTGATTTCCTGTCTTCCTTTTCTTCCCCTCTGGGCTTTTTCTTTTTTTTCCCCCCCTGTTGTAATTAGTTGTGTGGAATTCCATGTGATGCTCAGCCCGCGTCCCGTCCTGTTGAGGGCTGCGGTGCTCGTCCAGGTGACACACGCCCTCTGTCCGGAGCCGTGCGTGCAGTGACACCGCAGGCACCTCACGCTGTTGGTACTTGCTGGCCCAGCGCGGCCTTTCCAGGGCTGTTCTTCCTCTCAAGTGCCTGTAGTTTGCTCTCCCTGGCAACTATCCATGTTTACTCTGATTTTCTAATTATTTTTTCTTTAGTCTTTAGAAATGATTCTTGCCTCTGTTATATAATCTTCCTCGTTCAGGGCGGAAGAGGACTTCAATATTTATATCCCTGCAAGGATCATCAGCAAGCTGTGTATTTCAAGGCAGAGCCACGCAGGGCTCCCCTCGATGCTCATCTGCTAATTACATATTTCATTATTGACGCTGGCTTTGTGTTTACGCTGCTTTGACATCTGCAGATTGAAAAACTGAAGAACTTATCCCAAGAAGAAGCTTTCATGGTGAAGTTATTCACTGAAACTAAATACTGGCTTCGTTAATTTTCCTTCTGTTATGAACACACCATGTTTTACAGTGCTACTGTGTGTTTTCACATCTTTTCACAAACAAGTAGCTTTCTTTTTTCCTGCATTCTGCAGCAGCTGCTTGGGAGAGTTGACAAGAAAGGGTTTCCTGTTCTACAAAAAGCTCAAGCTTCGGTTTTTTTTTCATTGTGCGTTTTTCTGGACTGCGTCCCCCAGGCGTTTCAGAGCTGTGGTGCGGAGGGCTGGAGGCACGTGGGCTTTGCTCTGCTGTGTGTTGGTGCCTGGCCTCAGCCACAGCTCTCCTGGCCGGGGCCCTCTGCTGCTCGGTGTCCCTGGCTGGCGGTCAGCCCGTGCACAGGGAGCCGTGGGGCTCTGGGAGCAACCCCACCGGGGTTGTGAGCTGGGGCCGCGGGTGCATGGGCACCGCTGTGCTCTGACAAGGAATTCCAGCTTGGAAAGTAACGCGTGTGTTGCTGTGAACGTTCCACTTCTGACAAGTGAACGTTTCTGGCAAAGATTTGCAGGTTTTTCACTCAACATGTTTCACAAATGCTTTATATACGTCACTGTATGGAAGTGTGGACATGATATGTATAGGCGTCCCGCATCCTGCTGAGGGATTTTCCTGCCCATTCCTCTCCATGGCTCGAGTTTTCATTTCCCCTGCCTGGGGGCTGTTCCTGTGGCGTGGCTTTGGAGCAGTGGGACCCGGCGTGGCTGTCAGCGTTGTTCTGAGCAGGGGAACTTCCCAGTGAGGGTTGCAGAGAGGTTATGGAGAATGGGTGAATACGCTTTGTTTGTCTTTGCACAGCTCTGTTGAGACTATCCCTTGTCAGTGCCAAATGGAGAGAAAAAAAAAAGAATAAAAAGATAGGGAACGAGTTATGGAATGAGATAAAATGCGGCTAAATGAGAGCAAACAACTGTAATAAAAGGAATGTGACGGAAATAACAGATAAACCTTCGAGGTTGGTTGTGGAAGCCAGATTTAGCAATAGCAGCTCCCAGGGGCCGCTGGTGTGGTCCTCCCCACTGTGCTGCTTTGCCAAGGTGGCGGATGCGGGCCCATGGAGTGGGGCTGCGGTGACGGGGAGAAGGGGCACAGCGGGCAGATGGCTCCGCTATTTATAGTGAGGGTTAGGACACTGGTTACTTGGCTCAGAAATAGTTGGTGTTTGCTCTTCGTTGGCTCTTGGATCGTGGTCTTCTTGTTTGTGGCATTTCAGTTGAAAATCATTCTGGTAGCAGTACAAAATACTGCTCAGGGAAAAAGAAGGGAGCGCTGAGTTGATGGTGTCAGCTCTTCAGGTAACAGAGAGCTCCCGAGGAGTTCCACGTGGTTTTGCCAGTAAAATAAAGTAGTGTTCGAAAAGTTTTGTGTAGGATTTTCAGACGGGAACAAGCACATAAAGTCTCTGGGACTCTCTGAGAAAGATGAGTTGGCAGAAGTGCTGTGGAAGTCTCTGATAAAATGTTTCTTCTCACAAGGCAGTCATTACAAAGAAAACAGTGATCAGCATTACATTCCTCTCCGCCCCGAAAGGACAATATTTTCAAGCTTCGTGTTCCGAATACATCATATAAATGAAAAGAAAAATGGATGAGAATAAGTCAGTCACAAGACTGAGGCATGTTAAGTTTGGAAGGGTGGTGCTGAATGTCTCTCAGGCTACGCACTATTGTGTCTTTCGATAACTTTGTCTAGCAAATCTTCTAGTTTCCAAATTCACGTGAAGCAGAGAGAAGCTTCTGTGCTCCTTTTTTTCCTGTTTGTTTGCTTATGTGAATGACTGCCAGCTAATCCCCATGTAGTCATTGATAAGGCGTCATGACTTGCCTTCCTCGAACCAGGAGGGCTGGTGGGAGTAAATGCTGAGTGACTGAAGGGCTGCAGTACAGAAACGTGTGGCTTTTGCCGAGAAGTAGAATGTAAATACAGACTGATGAGGCTGCTTCTTTGCAGGTCTGTGCTTGAGTTTTAGAGACTTTCGGTTTGCTTAATTGCAGAAATGATCCCAGTGTTTCTGAGCATCAGACTTTCACGTTCTTCTCAAAACTTTAAAACCTGTAACTTTGTTTAAGTGTATGAAAGTGTTTCTGAAATGGGTCTAACTCTTTTAGGAAGGTGCTGCTGTAAGTGTGAACCCGCTATGAACAGAATGTGGAATTTTGCAAGTGTGTGGAGGCTTACCGTTGTCTCCAGGCGGTCCTTAAAGCTTGAATTTTCCACAAAATGTTACACTTCAGAGAAATATTTTCTGCTTTTCATGATTTGCTACGTAATCGTTGAATTAATGCTAAAGTAAAAATTAAATAATTTGTACTGCTCTAGGTACAAAACGTTTTTTCTGTGTCAGGTTAGCATATGGTGAGGAGTCATGCTTGTCTCTATGAACGCACGTCTGTAATCCCAGTTGGTATCTCTGTGCTCCTCCAACTGCAGCCCTTGTTTTTGTGTTGAAGGTCTTGGCACATGTCACTGGTATTGCATAAGGGGCAAGTAACTTTGCACTGTTTGAACAAGAAGTTGCAAATATAACTCACCCTTTATCTACGTTTCGGTAGAGGCTGAAAGTTTTATGTGCTGATTCTAGAACAGGCTGTGCAGAATTTCCAGAGGAAGATCCCTTGCATCTGAAGTCTTTTGGTTCACCTTAATTCTGTGCTGAAGAAAATAAGGCTGTACGAATGTGAAGTTCTCAACTGAAAGTGATGCCTGTACGCTGTTCTGTGAGCAGATGATAGGTATCGGTCAGCACCCTGCTCACATATTTGATCTCCCGAGGGTGTCAGGCCTTGTCAAGTCCTTTCTAAGTTTGTTTGCTAAGAAGTGGCAAGAACTTAGAAATAGGGAAGGGCTTGCTGTGTTTTGTTTTTTAAATGCTGAGAAATGCTTGAAGTGGCTCTTCTGAATTGCTCTACGTTGCTCAGGATCCAACCTTTGCAGACAGCACGTTAGAAATAAAAATACTCCCAAATGGGAAAATAAAGGTTTGCTTCATTGTAGTCACCTCCTCGGTACGTGGCTGTAGCTTGATTCTTCTGGAGGATTTCATTTTCCCGTTTGAAGAGAGGATGCTAATACTAACCAATACTGAATGTATTGAAAATAGCCTGGCGATAAAGAAGTTAAATAAAAGGCTGTGGTGTGGAAAGATGGCATTTTTCTGCTCTTAGCCAGGGATATGTTTCCTTTTAGGGCAGTCGCATGGGGCGGGATTGCAAAAGCATCGAACAAAACTGGCATGCGTCATGTTCATAGCCATGCTTGTAAGCAGGAGGTGAGGACAAAATTTGTTATTTTGCTATCCATTCTACGTGATGCAGTTTGGGGTGGCTGGCGTGTGCTCAAGCACACAGGGCAGCTGTTCTGGCCAGAGCAGGAAAATCCAGCGATGTGCCCACTGCCTTTGCAAACGCTCATGTGGTTAAGTCTCATTCATGCATCTTGTGGTTACCAGAGGTGCTGCCTTTCTCCTTCAGGTTTTCTCCCTTGTCTTGTGGTACCCGAGTGATGCATTCAGGCTGTGAGCTTCCATTGTTTCAGTGTGGATGCGGCCAGCAGTCTGTGTATCAGTCTCGGTGCTGGCTGCTGTTGCTGCATTTCTGCCTTCCTGTGTGCGGGATCTTGTACAGCGAGTGGAAAGGCATGATGTCTGAGTGTTTGCAGCCTGGGCTTCAGCTCATAACACGCTGCTGCTCTGTGGCAGGGCACCACGGTGCTGCCTGCGGAATCGCATCACAGCCAAAACGTCATCTCTCTTCATCCTTACATCAGTCTGCGTGGAGCGTGCTCCTGTGACTCAAAAGGGGAAAAAAAAAAGTTAATTCTCACCACTTAAGTGTACTACAGAAAGGATTGAAGGATTAAAGAGATTTTTTTACTTCTGAAGAATGGTTAAATAAGCAGAATATCCATTGCTTGCTTAACTCAGTAAATATTTCAGTGTTTGTAGTTGCTAGAGTAGTGGAAGGCAGCAATGAAGAGTGCATAAAGGAGAGACCAGCTATCTGAAGAGACATCCGTGTCACAAAGCACTTCAAGCTGTAGAAAAAAAAGTATTCCTGTTGGGTAAGATGCTTCTGTTAGTAATCAAGGTATTGCCAGGAATAAATGACTGAGTCACCTTTGATTCTGAATGACCTACTGGGAGTTTTAAATTGACTGATAACTTTGTTTTCGAAACGGTATTTTCAAAGAGATGAAGAATGTAAGCATATGGCTTTTGCAACTCTTCTCTTACTATGAGCTGTATCTTTGATCTCTTTTGGGTGGTTTAACTTCTTCATTGCTTAGCTCTGATGCTGGTTATGGAGTGAACTGATGCCATTTTCTGAGTAAAACAAATCTTTGAATACAGGGCAGCGAGTGTGTTTTATGCTGCTGCGGCTTTGTGTTACCATAAACGGCTGCAGGCAGGTGTAGAAGCATCCTAGCTCCTGTTTGCACGGAGGACTGGAAGCTGGAAAGGGGTGGGTGTGAAGTTGCAACGTTTCTCAAGTGCAGAGCTTGAAGAATCATTTGCAGGTGGTATGGGCCACTGCTGTTCCTTCCTCATGCACGCACTCAGGTGTACTTGGTTTTTATCCCTGCTCTTCCTGACTCTTCAGGGCATACCTATGCCCATTTACAAGTGTGCTTGATGTGTAGTGCTTCCGTGAGGCAGCTGTAATCTGAAATGCTGAGCACGCCTGACAGCCTCCGAGCCGTTCTGGTAAATCTTGGTAGACCGGTTAGAGCAACTGTTGTAGACTGATTCATCTGTATGGCTGTTTAGTTATTGGAGCCATTTACATATTTTTACGATGCTTTTCTCAGTGTCTTCCCTTCCCCGCTCTTTCTCTCCCAACCTGTTAAGACCTTGTTGAATTACAGAAGCACTGTATGCAGGACTGTGTGTCTTCACACCTCTTACTTTGCCAAATGATGTCTGTTGACCTTCAACTGCCCCTAAAGTTTGAGTCCACCCTTACTTTAAGATATTAAGAGAAATATTTTAAAGAAAAGAATGGAAACGGTTTTAGTGGTTCTTGAGTCTTACTAGCTTAAAAACCTGATAACGTTTTAACTTGAAAGGTTTGTAAAATCCATAAACAAATAGGAGTTGGTAATAAAGATGAATAATTTGTTTAGCAGCCATGGCATTATTTCCTCATAAATATTTTCTGCTGAGAGTAATTTTTTTGTTCTGCAATGTCAAGATGTCAGCCTAAAAAAGGCGTGCAGGTTTACTTTTTGACATCCTTTGCATTGTGGGTGATGATTTCAGGAAGTCTAAATCTCAGCTTACTTTTTTAAACGTTGGTAAAGTCGAGATTTAGTAAGATGCAGTGTAATTATTTGGTTTTATTCTTATTGCTGTTAAACCTGTATTATGAAGGCAACAGCTTTAATAATAATAATAACATTTCTAGTCCATTGCTAACTGGGTTGCCTCTCCCTTTTGTCCACTTAACAGAAAAGTGACCTTAGAGCAATCCGGGGAATTTCTTAAAACAACAATGCACGTTTTTTTTTTTCTTTTTCTTTTTATTTTAAGTGTAAAAATGAATGACATTTTTAAAATCTCATGCTGAAGAAGTGAAACAGCTAAGATAGTTACAGTGCTATTAATTTAGACCAGATGCACTTGAAACTTAAAACTTTTGTTGCAGTTGGTAATACCAAAAGCTTTAATAGATGTAACGGTGAAAAAAAGAATTGGACTGTCCAATAGTAGCTGAAACAGATTGTTCCAAGTGTTACGTACTTATTTTTTCCCCTCCACCTGACTCTTAACTAGTTCAGCAGATGAGCGGTAAAGCAGTAACTCCTAGCACTTAGCCAGGAGGAAGCTGGAGGTTGATGCTGCCGCGATTCCAGGCTGCTGAGCCAGCAGCCAACTTGCAGAGATCTGTGCCCCACCCACAGGGCAAGAACCAGCACGGGTTTTGTGTTGTCCTGTGGGTGGTTTTAGAGGTTTCTGATGACTAGCTTACAGCTTGATGCATGTTAACCTTAGCTGGAAGGTCAGTTGTTGCAGAACCTGTTTGTTGGGCATACTTGTGAATTCTTGACATTTTTGGCAAACCTTCCAAGGAGTGGCCGAAGCAGAAGCACAAAGCATTGCTGCAGATTATTCAGAACTGAGGTATTCCTCCTTTGCTCTGTAGCTGTCAGGTAGTTCCCGCCTGGGGTTTGACTCGCTCTCAAACTTCTGCAACAGCAAGTTGCCTGTGCAGTCCAAGTTTATTTATAAAATTCTGCCATTTACACTGGAATCCTAAGAAAACTGTAGTTGTGCAGTTTGGTTATACTTCTCGTCATGTCAGCACCGAGACCTCTTAGGCTTTAAATGTTTGCACAGACTTCTATACAGGTATTGGTTGAGTATTTTGGTCAGAAATGCTGAACCTGGAACTGTAACCATTGTCTCTGAGACCGAGAAAATACTGCTCGGTCTCATTATTTGTCATTTTAGATACATAAATTCATTATTACTCATTTTTATTACAAATTGTTTCATTTTTGTGATATGAACATTTAGGTTCCTCTGCACATTTTCAATTAATTGCCAAACATTGTAGAGAAAGAAATACGCGTATGGACTGCTACAGTGTTAGGCTTCATGTAAGATTTCAGTTATTTTTTAATGCTGTCCTCACATTTATTACAATTTAACCTCTATATTATCATAAAGAATTTCTTAACTTCTTAGTTTCTTAATGTCTTAGTGACTGACATAAAGCTTTGAACTTTAATAAGTAATGATTTAAGACTGAGTTGATTGTAATTATCCCATGCTTACATAAATGAGGAATAAGTATTGCTAATGCCCTGTGAGGAAGGGGGTGAAATATCGACCTTACCTTTTGTGGTATGAAAATGAAATGAAACCATTCTTGTTTTTGGAGCTAGAATGTGCCAAAAGCAGTGTCTCAAAAAGCCCCGGCACTGTGCTGGAGTGTGCAGGCCCCAGGGAGGGGGCACAGGTTGTTCCCAGGCCTTCTTGTGTGCTCCTCTGCTTCTTGATTTGGCAGTAAAACCACTGACCTGCGCGGTGTATAGTGTCCATGGAAGATCCTGGCAATAAGCCTGTGCAGGGCTGCAAAGGCAGCTCCTGGGCCTCTGGCTGCAGCCTGTTTGTGTTGCTGCCTGCTTTCTGAGTGATGACTATAAAGATTAGTTGGAAGTCTAGGAACAAGAAAAGTTGTAAGACACGAGTGATAGCACTGGCGCACTGTATCCCTGACAGCAAAAGGCTCAAAGAATCATTTAACGTTTCTTCCAGGGCCTTTCTTCATGTGTAAAACCTGTGTTGTGCACACAGCACGGCCTGGCGGTGGCCATGCTGCCACAGGCCAGCACACGAGCCGGGCCCAGGCTGGCTGCTGCTGACCAGCCTGCAGGGACACGGGCTTCGGGCTTGCTTCTTCTGAGCTGGAAAAGGCCTGCAGGTAGCCATAGGTCCTCACAGCACGTGTCCTGGTGCCATTGGGCAATCCTTTCCATTCCATCCAAATGCCTATTTACATAGTGTACTTCTTTTATTTAATAGTATGCTTTGATGTTATCTTACTTGGTTGGTTGGTGCGGCACCTGCTTATTTCTGCTGGGCCTGTTTGGAGGCAGGGAGGTGGAAATTACTATCCGGGTGCATCAGTCTGTGCCTTGTAACCTGGGGGTCTGTACGACTCTTGCAAACCAGCTTGTATGTGCTTGAGGTGTTCCTCGTTTTGCTGAGAGGGATGGAGCTGAAAATGCTCCTTGCAGAGTTAAAATGTTCAGTGTAGGAAATGACGGCTGCTGAGCCAGTACTGCGCCTTTCCCGTCACCCAGCGTACAATGAGCATTGAATTCACTTGTACCTCTTTGCTCATTCCAGGCTGAGTGCTGACTGAGGAGGAGCTTGGTGCCAGAGTGACACAGGCCTTTCCTTTAATTCAACAGTTTTTTTGGGAAGTCAAGTGCATTTTCCCTGGCGCAGATGAAGACTGTGCTCTTGGGAGAGCAGCCAGCATTTGTCACGCGTCATAAGCTGGCTGCTGTACTGGGGACCGGTAGTGAGGCTTCTTCAGGTGTTTGTCATGCTGTTTACTGGCTCTGTTTGAGCAATGAAATTTTGTCAGCTGTTATATTCTAGAGCAGCTGCTCTAGCTGACCGCCAGCAAGTGGGGTAGAAACCTAAAGTCAGGAAAGTTGTTCTTCAGTTGTGTCCTTTAATTACGGTATCTGAGGAGTGCTTTCAAGATTGTGGCAGATGGGAACAGGGTACTTCTGTTTCTCCCAGTCTTCTGCGAAGTACAGTCAACTTGCTTGTAGTGGGTGTTCGTGGAAAAGAAAGGTTTACTGGTCATGGTATTCAACAGCAGCTGGTCCAGACCAGTTGCCTTTTATGCTGTTGAAGCTTTTCAGGAAATACATTTGAGACTTTGCTGCATATGTTGCTGCTCATACTGAGAATGGTGGGCAGCTTGCAGTACAGGTGAGGCTGAGGTGTGAACTGGTGGCTGTCCAGAGGTGTTGCAGTCTGAAGTGTGTTTCATGAGTTGAGAGAGCATGAGAAGCCTGCTTTTTATAATGGACTTAAGCACGAAGTACAGAATCAGGTAGTTCTGCCTTTATGATTAAGAACAACCGTCTTACATGTAACATTGCTGCCTATTTAAAGGAGATTTTTCATGTGCAACTAAATACTTACTACCTGCTGAAAGTTGATAAATGTTAGTTATCTGTTTTCCACTTCTATTTACTTCTATACCACTTCTCTCCTACTCCCTTTCACCAAAAGACCTTTCTCTATTTTCCATTTTTCTCTCTGTTAATTAAAGCACTTCTGGAGAGCTTTCTTCAACCTATTTTAATAGGTGTTGTAATTAACGCTGGGCACTGTACTACAAACATTACAAACTGTTAGCTGAACATGCTGTACTGACTAGTATCCTGTATCGTGCATCTGTAGAACAGTGCACTAATGCTTCAGATAGTGAGGAGAAGTGCTTTAGCGTCTTTTGCTTATTGTTGGCAAATGTTTTCGTCTGCTGAAGGCTTTTTGTATGCTTCTTTTATATATTCCTTATCCTTGATTGAATGTTTTGCCATGAGAGTAAGTAAACTCCGTCAAACAAACTAAAATTGTTTTATCTCTTATCTCTGTATTTTTTTTTCAGATTAGTAATGAGCATGCAGTTTAGAAGGCTTATCTACGCAATGTTTAGTTTAAGCATTTAATGTTTGTGAAACACTAAGCTGATTTCTTTTGGACTGTACAAGTCATTTTAAAGTAACTTGAGGAAGGAGGAAGAATTGAGCTTTGCTGAATGGTTTTGAAGAAACAGAGTCTACTTTCTTTTGCAGGCCCAGATTGCTTTCCTTCAAGGTGAAAGGAAGGGACAAGAAAATCTGAAGAAGGATCTGGTACGGAGAATCAAAATGCTGGAATATGCACTTAAACAAGAAAGGTACGTTGATTTAGTGATGAGTACATGATGAGGAAATTCTGGAGAGAGATAGTGTTGCCTGTGTAATTGACTGAAATGAGAGATTTATGGTGAATGAAATAATGTTTATGTTTGCCAGTTAATCAAATGTCTGTTTGTTCTTGGGAATTTCAGTAGAAGTCTTCAGTGTACTACTTCAGTGTTTTACTCTTGCACATACTTCCCTGTTGCTCTAAATTTTGAGGCGAACGACTTATTTTTACTGTATTCTCAGAAGTCTTTCTACTCCACTGATTTATTTCAGGGCAAGTTAAGTTACTTTTAATTTTTTTTTTTTTATTAGTAAGATGTCTTTTAAAATGCTTAACTGAAGAGTATACTTGCAGTACTACTGCAAAAGTGATCATTGCTTAAATACCATTTCCCTATCAGATATTTCTTTCTTCTCTTTCATAAAACATTAGTAAAATGAACTCTTAAATAGTTTGTATTGGTAGAAATGTACACACATGCATATGAGGAATAGAACATTTCTTAAGAAGAAGTGTTCTAATAGTCATACATCACTGTATTATATTTAGATTTCTCAGATGGACTGTTTTGGCACATGAGATATGCCTTATGTTGTCCAATTTAACTCTTTTCAGTAGCTACCAATTTATTTGCTAGCATGGAGCTGCAGCCAGTTTTCTGGACCGCAGTAGCCTCAGGGCTCCAGCATACTTGCTTCTTTTTATCAGAGGAACGGTTAAGGTAGACATCCTTTTCGCCCAAGCCTTCTCATGGCATTGTTCTTGCATAGCATAGAAAAATATCAAATTTCTGCACAGTGGAGATGGTAGTTTATAGCCATGGAAAGGCTTACGCTTTAAGCATGGTTATAAGGATTAGAGTCACTTGAAAAAAAGACAGGCGATGAAGTATGTTTTTGTGCAGTTAATGTTATGCTCTAAGGAATAAAGGTCAGTAAGTTTTCTTGTATTCCTGTTTTGTAGGGATCTCTCTAATATTTCGAGTTCATAATCCCGGTGAATTAGCAATTTATTCCAAATCATCAGACTTGGGATATATAAATCAATTTCCATATGCTATGAGATGAGCTTTGTAAGAATTTTTTTTTTTTTTTTTAAAGAAACAACAGAAAACAAAACAAAACATTCCACATCTATAGTGAAAATGTCCACTAGTTGCATTCAGTGCGAGGCACTTAAGCTAAATTAGACATTAAAATTCTAATGCAGTGTACAGTATCAGGATTAGGAACAGGTCCTGATGGTTTCTTGTTGGCAGTTTTTACATATGTGTCTTTTATCTTTTCTTACACTATTTTTGCAGTAGAAGGTATTAGCCTCAAGTACTCAGGTCAATAAGCTACCCATGCAGCTGTATCGGTGTACAGTAGTCCTTAAAGTAAACGTGATGTTTGTGAATGGTGTGTGATTGGGATAGCTATTTATAACAATTTGTGGTTTTAAACAGCAGTATTATTTGCCAGTTACTGAACAAACAGTCTTGTACTTCTTCTGGAAATGTCTCCCAGCAAGTGTTCTTGCTTGATACTTAAAGGAATGGCAACACACTGAGCTTGGAAGCACCACTCTCTTTGCCAACGCTTCCCTAAATCAGCCATCAGCTTGATCAGCCAGTGGTCAGTTTGGATGCTGACTGTTTACACTGGGAACTCAGAACTGAAAAAGATTTCCTAAAAGGTAGGAGGAAAACATTTCTGGTCAAGTAACGACAAAGGTGGTGCAGATGGAGGAGGACAAGGAGACATACCTGCATTCTTCCACTCCTGCCCTGGCCTTGCAGTGTAACTAAATCCTTCTTAGTTAGATAAAATAAATAGATTATTAATAATGGAGCAGAATATGAAATCTTGACCCACAGTAGTTTGTGATCACATGTTCCCAGAGCCAGAATTGTTCGATATTAGCTTTCTCAGATACATGATTTTATGAGCTGCTCTTTTGTAGAGTGGGTCTTCAGAATGTTTTCCAATCAACTTTTTTTGAAGCTTATTATAAATAATGAGCTTTGGAAGTAGTGTTGTTGTTTTCTATTTCATGGCATTTACCTGATTTTATAGTGGGGAAGGTAGAAAATTATTTTTATTTACAGATTGTGTTTTTTTCTGACAAATTTTGTTTTGTCCAGTCATTACATCAGTAATTGTAAAATTACCTTTTTGTTGTTTGTATCCAAAACCAGATTATTTCTGCTGAAGAGTTGATATGCTGAGGAGAAAAGAACTTAAAAGGAGTTAAGCACTACCATTTTTTCAACAGCAGTTCTGGTGTAGGCTCGCCAACACCCAGAAGACTGCCATGTGAGGCAGTTGGTATTTGGGGGTTACTTTTTGTTACTTTATTGATAGTTGTTCCACCAATGAATTGCATTGTTTCCACTGGATTTTCAGGAGCTAAACAAAATGTCATGCTATTTTTCTCAAGTATATGTCTAATTTAATAAACTAGTCTAGGTCGTTTCCTGTCTTAACATATTTCATCCAAAAAACTTGACTTTTGAGCCATGTCTCCAAAACACTTGATTTAATTTTATGTTGTTTTCTGCACTGGTGTCTGATCAGAGTAAGGCTGGCGCCCTCACCCCTGGGTGGAATATCGTACATTGCTGTTCCTGGCAGTCTTTCTTGTTTATGTCTCTTGGTTTGGCAACAACTCCTAGATCTTCTACGGATGTTTTGGCAGGCTCCCTCTGCACAGCTGGATCAGATGCTGCAGGTCTGGCGACAGATACTTCCAAGAAACAGTGGCCTTTTCTTGATTGGAATCAAACTTTTCTATGTGAAGTGTTCAGAAAAGTTTCATTGCTGTCAATTTTAGGAACTTTAGAATGATGAAAGCTTTTAGCATTTTTCTGAGCAACTCTTCAAGTGTTGTGGCAGCGATGCTGAATGCCTCCAAGCACTCTTTGCATAGAAGAAACACGATTTAAAGAAAATAATAATAGTAACAAAAAGATTAGTTGTGTATGAACTGCAAAAGCCAAAGCAGTTGTAATATTCACGCTTATCTGAGTAAGGCTATGTATCTGGTAGAATAGTTTCACAGCCCCAAAATAGCATTCTTCAAACAACTTTCAAGGCTAGTTGTCAGATGTAAAATAACTCTTGTAAGGTTACATTCTTAACCTAGTTAATTTCAAGTCATTTTTCAGTCTCTACATACTGTTAATAATGCAGATGTCATTTTCAGAAATTGAAATTAAACCAAGTTGGTCATGTTTCAGATAACGAGGCTCAGCTTTGTGATTCGTCTCCTTCCTTCTTCACTTGCCCCATAATCCCAAAGCTACCTTTGTGTTTTTAAGCAGATGATGCAAAGGTTGGAGGAACTTTCATTTTTCTGTATGCTGATTTATAGAATAAATATCGTTTGCTCTCTTCTGTGACAGTAGCATCTCACTGCTGCATTATGAACTAGGGTTCATTGTGAATGGTAGAGGGCCAATTTCAAGCTGTTAGTAACTGGACTATGTGTTTTATGAGGAAATGGAGGAATTAAGCATGACTGGTGGGCAGGAGATGCTCTTACTTGTAGGAAGAGATAAATATAAATATGATAAGGGAGTGAGTCATATCAAGAATGTGAATAGACAAGAATTAAAATTTCTTTTGTGAGGCATTTCGCGTCTTTTGGTTTCAATGTGTGATATTGAATGGTCAGGACTGCCTCTTCTACACTTGGAGTCTGAATCCTTCTGTTCAACCCTTTCCTTAGTATACTTTAGAAAGAAGATTCTGTCTTTCATGCTGGTAACATTTTCAGCTGTACCATAAGGATGTTGCTAATAATAAACCTCTCACTTCCTGCCAGAGTGAGTTTAGATATTTTTTTTCCCAGTGGATTGCTAGCTATTTTACCCTCCCCCTACCTCTTGTAAACTAGAAGTTAGCCATAGCTGAAGATGGGTTCACCAGGTCAAGTGTTCTAACATAGTACTCGTGTTGCTGTTTCATATCTCGATGGTGTCTTGCTCAGCTACGTAAATTTATACTAATTCATTCTGATTAATTCAGGTTTGATTTTGGCATTGGATTTTCTGACATTACATATGGGCAAGTCTGTGGCTTTCTGGGTTTGTCAGCTGTTGCTTATCTTTGTCAGGGCGTTATGCTGTTGTTGTATCTGTGTTTCCGCTGGTCTCTGCCTGTGATGCACAAAGTTAAGTCTTCTGAAAGATGAAGTCTTAGTCCAGCTTAGTAATGAAATAAATTTAAGGACCTATGGTGTACAAGACCATGTAATCTAGGTTATCCTCTTGTAGTAAGAAAGAGTAATAAAGGCTTCAAAAACTGTTGCATTACAAGGAGAAACCAATTTAAAAAAAAAAATCTGCTACTAATAGGTTAGAATGTGGATGGAATGAATAATCTTACTTTGCTGAAGTGATTTTATAAGGCATTTAATGAGGGGGGAAGTTTTCAATAAGAAAAAAGACACAAAATGTTACTGTTGGTTTAGAGAGGGAAAGCCCTCTGAAAAAAAATATTATGCACAGATTCTATGTCGGTAATGAATATACTGAGAAGTGTTAAAAAGTACATACTGAATTTTTGAAAGGTAGGTTTTGGAGAACAGCTGTGACATCTAAAGAATAAGAAAGATATAGGGAATAGTCCTTTCACTTAACCTAATAAGCATTTTGCTTTGTTCTTGGGGTGAAAATTAATTAACACAACTTTGATTAGACAGCTTGTGAGTGCATAGTGCGTAGTAGGAATTTAAGACTGACAAGCTAAAAGCAAGTACCTCATGCCACAAAATCAACTGCTCTCTAAAGTATAGTGGGATAGAGTACAGCACGGTATATATAGGTCACTAATCCAGGTTCAAGTCAAGTGTTAATATTGCTTTTGAAAAGTCAAAATGGATTAAACATTAGGGTCAGTTGACTTGCTCACTGCATAAAAGCTTGAAGTTTTTGGCAGAATGTGGTGTTTGTTGGTGTGGTAGGATAGTGTTAGAGCAGAGGATTTGTTAGTTCTCAATTAGTCGTTACTTTTCGATAATTGTGGTGGAGTGAAAAAATGTACAGTATGTATCAGTATTAATGATGATCAAAATAATTAGTAGAAATATATCAGTATTTAACAATACTGACATGGATTTGTCCTACTAGGGCAACGTCTCTCTGGTTATGACATTCAGGAAACGTAATTTGAGAATTAAGTATTTCAGATGGGCATTCAGCTTTAGTTTCATTTTATTCTTGGCTATTCTTGTCTGTGCTGTTTCCTTCACTTGTTTCTGTTACTATCCTGTAAATACATCCCTTCTTTCCTCACTGATTGCTGCTCAGCTGAGTTAGAGCTTAATGCTCTAACTAGAGGAGGAGGAGGAAGTGAATTCTTTCATCTGCCTAAGTGGCATTTCTTTACTCTACACTTACCTTTCTCACCCAGAATTAAATGTTTATTATAAATAAAAAGCAGCTGGATTGGTAGGAAACTTGTACTGTCAATACTGTCGTTCTAGCTTAGTGGCACTTGCCTTTTGCAATCATGAGGTGTAACAGCCATTAATTTTTGTAAAAACATTTTAAGCGGAGGAGTTCCCTAGCGAGTAGTGGAGCCAGTGAAGCCCATCGTACTGCTGATGTACATGAGGGTTTGGTTTTTCCACTTTTTGTGTTTTGTAGCCTGTATCTTGCCTTACACCCCACTCGGTGTGTTTGCGTTGGGTCTGTGCCTGCACGCGTGCCAGTTGGTTGTCACACTGCTGCCAGGCTGAACATGACTCTTGCCTCAATTCTCCCCTGCCTTTTATTCAGCGTAGCATGAGTGCTGCTTCTGCATCTGGTTAGGAATGACTACAGAACTTCATAGGGAATCAGTGGGGTTTGTGGAGTCTTCCAAATTTTCATGCTTGTTGAAACCATAGGCAAGAGTTACTGTGAGAGCAAGAGAAGGGAGAAAAGATAGTGACACTGGATGAGGCTCTCTTTGCCTCAGCGTTGCCTAAGTTGAAACTTCATCTACTGTGGTGAATCTTTTTTTAGTATCTTATATGTACGTATGTGGTGCTGTACTACTGTGGCATTATTTTATATGTTTAAAAGTCTGTAGACATTGAATCTGTAGGATGAAGCTTTTTCAGTCAAAAAGCTTTTTCTTCTAGCTATTCTTACTGTCACGTAGCATTCTCTGTGGGGCTTATTACTATAGGCCTTCTGCAGGCTAAGCATTTTTGGAGGGGAAGTCTCCATTTTTGCACTCAATTAAGTGCCAGGTCTAGCAGCTGCACGAGGAGCTGGTGTGGCTGGGCTGCCGTCAGCACTGGAATCTGACTTAGAGTCAATCTTAGTGAGAAAAGCTTGAAGAAGATAAAAAGAATTTGCTTAACTGATGTGGCGAAGTGAGATATCAAGCAGATGGTGCTGAACTGACATGGATAGAAACAAGTTTGATAGTTAAGTGATTTTTAATTTTTTTTTTTTTTTAAATACGGAAGCAAAGAGAAAGGAAAAGTAAGCACATGTCTACAAAGAAGGAACCGTAGAGAAAATAATTAGGCAAAATTTGGTATCTGAAGCCCTGCTGAATTTGCTTGTTTTGTTTTGTACCTATTCTAGAAAGGAGGATTGGCTTTTGTGGTGAGGACAGACAACATTTATGTCTTTGTACGTACCCTTCAAGTGTGCTAGTGGTTGTTTTTTTTTTCTTTCTTTCTTTTCAGGGCTAAATACCACAAATTAAAATACGGCACAGAATTGAATCAGGGAGATATGAAGCCACCAAACTACGATTCTGGTAAGAATTAATTAAGAATGGGTTCATTACTGACGTAAAAGCTCAACTGTGTTTTGTACAAATGCTGAAATGATGATTGGTGAAATATGCCACTTAGTAGAAGCAGTGGGAATAGACAGCATAAACGAAGATTGCATTTTACTCATGTGAAATTCAAAATAGATGCTTTTGCTGTAAAAGAATGGTTTAAATTAAAAAAAACAAGCAAAAACAAAATACCCACAAAACTAGCAAACTACTTCTGGAGAGAACAACTTCTTTCTTCCTTAGCCATGTGTATGGATATTTTGGAATAGGGAGATAGTAGATTTACAGCTGTAGAGTTCTTTTATTTTTGAATAATTCTGAATAAAATGTTAATGGCAAAGGACATGAAATACATAGTACATAATTTTTTGCTCAATTACCTCAGTGGGATTCCAGAAAAAATAATGATGAAAATACATATTAGAGAGTTTGACAGTAAAGAAATTGTTTTTTTTTTTTTTTT